>BSBM01003582.1:0-22500 GCA_027924585.1 Larix kaempferi
ATAAGACTTCGGGAGCCAATGAAACTATTTTCGTGAAATTCAATTGTCTCAATTCCTGAGCAACCGGACCAAAAACTCGAGTTCCTTTTGGATTTCCTTCCTGATCAATGACAACTGCTGCATTGTCATCAGATCGTATCATCATTCCATTGTCACGTTCAAGTTCTTTACAGGTGCGTATAACTACGGCTCTAACCACTTCCGATTTTTCCAGGGGCATGTTAGGTACTGCTTCTTTAATTATAGCAATGATAACATCACCTATATGAGCGCATTTACGATTACTTGCTCCTAGAACTCGAATACACATTATTTTTCGGGCTCCACTGTTATCCGCTATATTCAAATAAGTTTGAGACTGAATCATTTTTCCTCCAAAAGATTTGTTACCTCGGCAGATAACATTAAAAGAAAGAAAAGAAAGAGTTCTTACGAACTAGTAATATTCTTCCACCAGAAATAGCTCTTTTATTCTGTATGGGTTAAGTAGTAACAAATTGAGTACGTATAGGCATTTTGTATGCAGCTATTCTAGCAGCTGCTCTAGCGACGGTTTCGGATATTCCGCCCATTTCATAAAGTATTCGACCTGGTCTGACGACAGATACCCAATATTCGGGAGATCCTTTCCCGGAACCCATACGTGTTTCTGCAGGTCTCATTGTAATAGGTTTGTCGGGAAATATACGTACCCATATTTTTCCGCCACGACGGGCATAACGAGTAATCGTTCTTCGTCCGGCTTCTATCTGCCCAGATGTGATCCAAGCAGGTTCAAGTGCTTGAAGAGCGAATCTACCAAAACAAATGCGATTGCCGCGATAAGATACTCCTTTCATTCTTCCCCTATGTTGTTTACGAAATTTTGTTCTTTTTGGGTTATAGTCGATGGTTTATAGTATTTTGATCCCATCTCTAATCCAGAACCGGACATGAAAGTTTCTTCTCATCCGGCTCCTCGTGAATAATCTATGTCAAATTGGACTGTAGTTTCTATTTATATATAAATGAGTCTATATCTACGCATTACGCATATCGTATATAGAATCTAATTTACAGGACGAATAACTCTTTTATTTCCATCCAATAATCTTAATAAATAATGTCACAGGCGAATATTAACTCTTCCGGTATTTGCTCCATGGGGTCGACTTACTTATAGACTCCAATGAGATTAATTCGTTTTCGGTTTATTTCGCCATCCTATCCAATGAATGATTAAGATTCCTATATGATCTTATGCAGTCATAGGTTCCATCGTTCCATAGCTTCTATCTAAATGCCCAGGTCTTCCCTCCGCAATGGAGCTTTATTTTCATCTGTTACGGAATCAATTTCCTTAGTTTCCATCGACCCGAAGCTCTTTCTCCTTCATAAACTGAATCCCTTCAATCTTGCTTGAATGAATCAGGATGATTCTTATGCTTTATCACACTGCTTTTCGGAGGGTAATTAATGAACCATACAATATTGGGAGAAGATTTCATTTCTCCTTCTTTTTTTTTTCTTTTTCCGCATTACCAAACACCTTTATCGCTTCACGAGAGATAAAAATATCATTTTTTCTATCGTGGAAGAAAGTATTTTTGAGGTGATAGTATCTACCCATAGTTATTGGATCTTGGCAATATGAAGCAATGAGTTAGTCTCTAGTTTATTTATACCAGAGACCAATCCGTTCTTATTTCGAGTTCTCCATAACTCCGGAAAAGAATGAAAAGCTCGATTCCAACGAGTCGCACACTAAGCATAGCACGGTTCCGAAATGGTAAATCTAATTTCTATTTGATCTGATAAAATTGATGATCCATGATCGGGCAGATTGGGAAAAAGACCAATTATTCCTAATCCTCTAAGATCCAAATTTTTATCCCTAAAACTCCATAGATGGTTTGAACCGGATAATAACAATAATCAATCCTAGCCCGAATTGTCTGTAGGGGAACCCTACCTCCCCTGTCCCATTCGACCCGGGCAATTTCCTTTCCGTCGAGACGTCCTGCAATTTGGATCTGAATACCTTCTACATCTTCCCGTTCAGCCAGTTCAATAGCTTTCTTCATTGTTTTTCTGAATGGAACTCTATTCTCTAGTTGTAGGGCAATATACTCCGCAAGAATATTAGGTTTTCTATATGGTTTTGCAACTTTTTCTATAGCAATGTGAAGTTTTCGGTCCACAGAATTGAGCATATTTAGTACATCGTTTCTTAATTTTTCAATTCCTTGACCCCTACCTTCTATTAACAACAAGTTGGGAAATCCAATATAGATTTTTATCTGAATCAAATCGATCTTTCTGCGAATCTCTACACGTGCAATTCCTCCATAATTCGAGGAGCTCTTTATATGTGTTCGTACATAGTTTTCAATGCAAGTACGTATTTTTTGATCTTCTCGGAGATCTTTGGAATAATTCCTTTGTTGTGCGAACCAATGGGAACGATCATTTTGGGTTACACCAAGTCTAAAACCAAGTGGATTTATTTTTTGTGCCATACATATCCTCTTTTTCGGGAGTCTATTGACATAATCGGATCATTCGATCTGGAGATTTCCTCCGATACAATAGTTATATGACAAGTGGGTTTCTGTATTGGATAACCACGTCCCTGAGCTCTAGGTTGAACCCTTTTTAAAACAGCACCTTCATTCACTTCGACTCTACCAACGAGTAAATTGGCTTTGTTCAAACCCATATTGTGATTTGCATTCGCCGCCGCAGAATGAATTAATTGTGATATCGGATAACAGGCCCCATAAGGCATCAGTTCCAGTATCATAAGTGCTTGTCCATATGAACGACCACGAATTTGATTAATTACTCTACGTGCTTTATGAGCAGACATACGTATATTTCTCGCCAAAGCTCGTATCTCCGGACCTGGACTATTATTTCCCATTGACTCCATCCTCCCCAATGAATGACAAACAAGTATCTCTCAATTAACGACGAGATTTCTTATCGTTTCTCGCATGTCCCTGAAAAAGTAGAGTAGGTGCAAATTCCCCCAATTTGTGGTCTACCATACGATCTGTTACATAAATGGGTAAATGTTCCCTCCCATTATGAACAGCAATTGTATGACCGATCATTGCGGGTACAATGACAGAGGCCCGGGACCAAGTCACTATTATCTTCTTTTCTTCCTTTATGTTTAGATTTTGAATTTTCCTCAATGAATGATTAGCCACAAAAGGATTTTTTTTCAGTGAACGTGCCATGATCAATTACCTTTCTTTCCTTTTTTTTTTTTTATGGATATCCAACCATTCTTACTCACGTCGACGAAGGATTGAAGCATCACTGTATCTATTCCTCTTCCGACTTTTCTTTCCAAGCGCACTATAGCCCCAGGGGGTCACGGGTTTTTTCCTGCCAATTGGGGTTCTTCCTTCCCCACCTCCATGAGGATGATCTACAGGGTTCATAGCTACTCCTCTTACCTCAGAACGCTTACCTAACCAACGTTTAGCTCCAGCTTTACCGAAACTTCTATTGTTTGCAGTGATATTACCCACTTGTCCAATTGTTGCTGAGCAGTTCTCAGATATTAAACGAACTTCTCCAGAAGGTAATCTTAATGTGGCCGATCGATCTTCTTTTGCGATCAGTTCTGCTACAGCACCTGCCGCTCTAGCTAATTGTCCACCCTTTCCAAGTGTTATTTCTATGTTATGTATAGCCGTGCCTAAGGGCATATTGGTTGAAGTAGATTCTTATTCCGATGAATAAAAATCCCTTCCCAAACTGTACAAGCCTCTCTCAGGGCATACAGCTTTCTGGATGTATATGAGATGATATTCATTCACATATATTGATTAAATAGAATCGAGATTAGAAAGGGCCTCTATTTATTGTATTCTCTATGTCCCGATTCTCTACATCCTAGGTCTCTCTATTCCATCATCTGGCTTGTATTCTTTATGTAGCATTCAGAATGAATGACTTTATCAAATTACGCTAATACTTTCGTATGTTATGGATAACGTAGGAGGCATATTCAACATCTTTTTATCTTCTCTCTCTTTCTACTTTTTTTCCTCTCCCCATCTTTTCCTTTTGGGAATTATTACCACTGTCCAGCTCCGAATCTGCCTCTGACCATCAGATCAAATGTGAGTAACTTGTCTTTTTCGAGGGTGCCTCTATCCCATTTTGTTCATGCTTCGGACAAACAATCTGGTCCTCTCCATATTATCATATCTTCGAAACCAATGATCTGATACGAACAATTTTTGGATCCAATCACCTGCTGTCATTTATCCTCAGTTTCCCTTTGGGGTTCGTCCCGTAAAAGTGTCCTAGTTGGATCAGTGATAGATTTATAGGTTTTGCTGTAAACCCAATCGGTTGCTTCCGATCACGTGAATTAATAATTCAAACCGCACTCAGAGGTAAGGCATTTCCTATTGATATAGGAGCTTTTGGACCAGAAAGAATAGTATCTCCAATCATGACCCCTCTGGGATGCAGAATATACATCTTATCGCCATTCTTGTAGTGCACCTTGCAAATGTATGCACTTCGATTAGGGTCGTATTCTATGGTCACAATTTTTCCCGATATGTTTTCCTTATTCCGTCGAAAATCAATTTGACGATACAGACGCTTGTGACCCCCTCCCCTGTGTCTTACGGTAATAATTCCTCTTCCATTACGACCTTTCCCACAATGATGCTGTCCAGAGGTCAATTTTTTCTGCGGATCAAACTGCACTCTTCCATCGAAACCTGATACAGATCTATTGCGTGTGTCTGGAGTTAAAATTCTATATGAACGGATGGCCATTTAGTTTCAATTTTGAATTCTTATTGTTCTGAAAAGAGTGGAATAGAATCACCGGGTTTAAGTGTAATAATCATACGTTTACAACGTATTGGATGTCCTATCATTGACCCTCTCTTTCCTCCTTTTTCAGGGAGGCGATAACTGTTCATAGCTATCACTTTCACATTGAAGAAATGCTCAATCCAATTTTTAATCTTTGTTTTGTTCGATTGCGAATCGACGTTAAAAGTATATTGATTCCTTTCTAATAGACGAATACTTTTCTCCGTAAGTACTGGATATTTCACTTCATCCATAAATTTTTATCCCTCCTCTCGTTTTTCTATTTTTTCTTCCTTTTACCTTTTTTCCCGTAATGCCTGTAGTTATTATTATATCGAATCATAAACAAATTGAATTATACAGATATATCATAGGTTAGGTATGGAAGTTATGCACGAACGTAATGCTCACAACTTTCCTCTGGATCTAGCTGCTGTTGAATCTATTTCAATAGGCGGATAATACTCTGATGGATTGTTATCGTGTATTGCTTAACTGAACAGTACCAAGCCTTTCAATAAAATGAAAGGTTTGGTATTCTTCAAATGTTTGTTGTTATCCCTCCTACTTTTTCCCATTCCATAAAGAATGAATATGTGCAGTTCCCCTGCATCCAGCAGGAATTGAACCCGCGAGTTCGCCAATTATGAGTTGGGCGCTTTAACCATTCAGCCATGGATGCTGGATAAAGATCATCAACATATTCATTCTATAATATGAGTATAGACTCAGATCTTAAATTGGGTAGTTCGGGACCCAATCACATTCTTTCTCTCATACTTTATTAATGTAAAGTATTATCAATAGACATTCCAGTAACATTTCATTGAATTAACTTTGTAATAAGCCATGGTCGAAACGAACAAGAATATGTGAATCAATTATAATTGATTGTATTGATTGTTCGGTCCTTTGGTCTTCCACCCGTGGTGGGTGGGAGAATGATGAAGAACTTGACGGAAAAGGGTAAGAATTGAATCTATTTAAAAGGAGTATATTCCTGTTCCTATTTCCCAAATAGAATACTTTCTGGCTGGATATTTTCATTAATATCTAGCCTCATTCTTACCTATTCTTGCATCCTTGATTTCCGGAGCTTTGGCCCCTACTGGTCAAGAACCGGACTACTAGTTACGAATCAGGTATCGAACCAATGGAAGATACTTGGATCCGATCTAGGATCATTATATGTTCGCTCCAGTTCTTGTTGTTCCTAATGTTGGAACAGTCTCCCTTTATTTATGGGCTATGAGTTCTAGTATACAGGGTATATCCACATTTATAGGATCTTCAATTCTCGTGCTTATTTTCATCGTTGTTCAGTTCATGCGTGGCAAAAAGGAGCATTGGAATAGTCCTCAGTTTCCGAGTATTCGGGGGGGGGGGGGGGAGGGAAGTAGAAAATAACATAAAGCCAATAATTGTCCTATAGAGTTACCTTTACTCGATCAAACAATTTTGAATCCAGGTATTTCAACTACCCCAAACGATCTGTCGAACGAATTGGGCCAGACTCTCCAGTTTATGGCCGCTCCTTTACGGTACTAGTTGTGGTTCCATCGAATTCGCTTCATTAATAGGTTCGCAATTCGACTCCGATCGTTACGGTTCGGTACCAAGATCTGGTCCTGGACGAGCTGACCTCATTGTAACAGCGGGGACTGTGACCATGAAAAAGGCTCCTTCTGTAGTGAGATTGATTATACGAACAAATGTCCGAACCAAAATATGTATATGTAGTTGCCATGGGAGCATGTACTATTACAGAGGAATGTTTGGTACAGATTCTTATAGTACCGTTCGCGGAGTAGATAAGTTAATTTCTGTGGATGTCTATTCGCCGGGTTGCCCACCTGAACCAGAGGCTATTATAGATGCTATAACGACACTTCGTGAAAGAAAAGAAAGCTCGATGGATATATGAGGACCGAGCTCCAACAAGGAAAGAAGAAAATATTTCACTATAAATAATAGGTTTCATCATGTTGGATCCAGTATTCATATTGGGAACTATGATCAAAAGTTATTACATCAATCTTCTGAACCTCAATTCGATTCTACTTTCGAGATACCCTCTGAAACGTTTGGATCTACTTCAACCCTGCAATTATAGATCTATCGTTTGGATAATACATTCCATTTCGGTTCGGACGGGATGAATAGATTCCAACTAGTATCGGAGCCGAATTCTTATCCATTCAATTCTTCCATATTCCCGGATATGGAAGAGAGATGGATTAACGAATACAAATATTTTATTGACACATCAGAAATGCGCCAATCACGCGCACACGATGTACGAGAACCAAAAGGAGGATTCGATTGATTTTATACTAGAGCTTATAATAGATTCTATTTCCACCGTAAAATATTGCCCTCTGAGTTCTCGATCCTACTTTTTTATATGTAAGGAGTATCGGGATTCAATTGGAACGGACAGGGAGGGACAATATGAGCAAAGAAGAGGGAGAGAACAGAATAGATGGATTCATCTATCTATTTTGATCGGGGTATCTCCGTATGTACATATAGATACGTATCTGTCAATATCCATGTACCCATATCTATCTAGCTAGAATAGATAGATATGGATACATGGATATTGACATCTTGCCAGGAACCAGATTTGAACTGGTGGCACGAGGATTTTCAGTCCTCTGCTCTACCAACTGAGCTATCCCGGCTCTTCCCTGTGGATCATCCTGGTACAAGGTTTGAACTTGTGTCAACTAAAAATAAGGAAAAAAAGGATTTTTCCTAGTTTTTAGAATAATCTTTATTATTTTCGATCTGGAAGCCACTAATATGATAAAAAATTGACTGCGATCGAATAATTTCCAAATGATATCATCTATGTGGATCATATATCACAAAATGATTTTATCATATGATCAACTGATCAACCCAACTTTTCATAAGATGGATGGAAAGATTCATGTTCTAATTTCTTCTCTTCATGAATAAATAAAATAGTGAGGTAAAAGAATCGAGAAGTGAGAATGGATTCGAACTAACGGAATTGGAGAAAATAGATCAGTCGTTCGGGAACGAACCTGGGTGGGGATAGAGGGATTTGAACCCTCACGGTCTATAAAGCCAACGGATTTTCCTCCTACTGCAATTTGCATTGTTGTTGACATTGACACGTAGAATTGGACTCTATCTTTATCCTCGTCCAACCATTAATTCCAAAAACTGATTCAACTCTCTATCTAGAGTAGATAAGTTCATAATTGGATTACTTAATGTAAAATCATTACTTCAACTCGAATCTGGCATCTATCTTACGAAGAAAATGCTTGGAAGGATTCAAGTTCTGATCGCGAGTTTTGTGTTATATAACATTCCCACTTTCGAGGTGTAAATAGAGCGTTCTATAAATACAGTATTGGACCAAATGAGATTCATTCGTTAGAATAGCTTCCATTGAGTCTCTGCACCTATCCCCTTCCTATCCTAGGAGAAGAAACCATTGTCTCCATGAACCGGATTTGGCTCAGGATTACCCATTCAATATATCCCAGGGTTCCCTGGATTTGGAAGCTATCACTTGGTAGGTTTCCATACCAAGGCTCAATTCGATCAAGTCCGTAGCGTCTACCAATTCCGCCATATCCCCTTATCAGAGAACGAGATCATACCTTGATCTAATCCTATTATGTAATCTTCATCAGCGTTATTCATTGGATATTTGCTCAATATTGGATGAGAGAAATATCATCCCCTACTCCTCTTCTCTCGCCATCTCTATCTCTACCCCAATCGAATATGACTGGGAATCATTATATTATTTCTGCATTTTCAATGCAATGTTATTATCCTCCCCTAGTCGATTTGGAATAGTGAGTAAAACGATCGATATCAATTGACCCTTACTTCCCTTTTCTTTCCCTTGAAGGAATCTACATTCAGACGATGTTCCGTTGTAATTTTAATCTGGATTGCGTCATTGAATCTGATTCGCGCTATAATTGTTAGGATTCCAAAAGAATCTATAGATCTCACGCCAATGAAATGAGGAGTTATATTCCATTGAGCCTGCTTAGCTCAGAGGTTAGAGCATCGCACTTGTAATGCGATGGTCATCGGTTCGATCCCGATAGCTGGCTCTTTTCCGTTCCTCTCATTCCCATAATCCACAAAGTTTTGGGAGGATCACGATGGAATGGAGAATACTCTTCCGATTGTTCGTCGGGTCCGTTATGCCGTGATCACTTACTCCCAACTAGGAACGGGATGAATGATTGGAACTATTAGGATCTTTGGAGAAAGATCTTCATTCTCTATATAAAATAATTCCAGTACTCGTACGGGTTATACTATCCTTTCTTCTTTCCAGCACTAATTGTTAATTGAATAAGGAGTTTCTATGTCCCGTTATCGGGGACCTCGTTTAAAAATAATACGTCGTCTGAAAACTTTACCAGGGCTAACTAGTAAAAGACCCAAATACAGAAATGATTCTATAAACCGGTCTTCTTCCAGGAAAATCTCTCAATATCGTATCCGGCTAGAAGAAAAACAGAAATTGCGTTTTCATTACGGACTAACGGAGCGACAATTACTGAAATATGTTCGTATTGCTAGAAGAGCCAAGGGATCAACGGGCCAGGTCCTATTGCAATTACTTGAAATGCGTTCGGATAATATTATTTTTCGATTGGGTATGGCTCCCACCATTCCCGGAGCTAGACAATTAGTTAATCATGGACATATCCGGGTCAATGACCATATGGTAGATATACCAAGTTACCCTTGCAAACCTCAAGATGAGATTACTATAAGAGATCAACAAAGATTGAGGACTATTATTAGGAAGAATATAGATCTGTTACAGAGGGATAAATTGCCAAATCATTTGACTTTTAATTCGTTACAATATAAAGGATTCATCAATCAAATAATAGATAGTAAATGGATCAGTTTGAAGATTAATGAATTGCTGGTCGTAGAGTATTATTCCCGTCAAGCTTGAATCAAGAATGAAATGAAAAGGAGGGGTTGGGTTGCTGGACATCTGGAAATTATGTTCTTCTCCCTTCTTTTTCCCCTCCCCAAAGGGGACATTTTATAATCCTTCCGTACGTTACATTAGAATCTTGTTATCCACGATACTTTTATTGCTTCTTAAAATGGTCTTTACCTTTCCCATACCACGAACCAATGTTCATTCTATTTTCTATATCACAAATAGAAGGAGATTGATCCCGGAATTAGGAGATCGTCCTATTGGGATTCAATAGATTGGAAAAACAATGGATGAGAAGAAAATAGTAAGGCGAAGATACGGAAAGAGAGGGATTCGAACCCTCGGTAAGCAGAAGCCTACATAGCAGTTCCAATGCTACGCCTTGAACCGCTCGGCCATCTTTCCTATGAGATCTATCGGTTTTCATTAACAAAATTAGTAAATAGCAACTTCCTTACAAAGTCTTTTTGTTCGGGTACGAACAGTTCCATCTTTTGGAAAAAAATAGATAATAAATAAGGTAATTATTCAATCTCCCCCGGAAAGACAAAAGGACATTTTATCAAACTTCCTCCTATTTTAGGACTGTTGATTTGACGATCTTATTCGGATTGCCTAATCAATAATTTTAGACAGATTAATTGATCCATTCCATATGATGATCATATATGGATCTGTAGTGATCGTGTTATCAATTGTATGAGAACTAATTCTTTTGCAATGATCCTGTGTCATGCATGATGACCATATTTTTCCCGATATTCCTTTATCTATATGGATATGTGCACACAATTGCTAGGTGAGCATTTCATTCTCATTATGCAATGCTCGATCGTTTAACTCTTTCTTTGTTCGGATCATGATCGAACTGGACTTCTCGAGTTTACCGAATCTAGTATTCTTTTAATACGAATCTTTTTTTTTTCCATTATTATTCATCAATATTACTAATGAACAATTATTGAAAATATTCCCTATCTATTCCCATTTTGAAAAATCAATTGGAATAGATAGAATGAGAACATATTTACGATTGTAAGGAAATAAATTTTATGGTATTGTGCACCAGAAAAAATTTCGTTCATGGAATCATTTGCGTAAGGGAATGAAGGAAATTATAAAATCTGTAATTGACTATGCCTAGATCTCAGAGAAATGACAATTTTATTGATAAGACCTTCACAATTGTAGCGGATATCTTATTGCGAATAATCCCGATGGCTCCGGGGGAAAAAGAAGCATTTACCTATTACAGAGATGGTGTGATTTGATATTTTTTCCGTTCTTATTTTTTTGGGAAAGAAAAGGTATTCGGGAATAAAAATTGGGTAAAATCAAACTTACGCTCAGTGAAGGTGAGTTCTGGAGATAGAACAATTCCTTCTGTCGTGTATCCCCGGTCAATGCAGCCTTAGATGCTCTCATCTCCTGAGGATTTTAGTACCGAGCGAAAGGTTACACCTATGCAATAGGCCTTGCTTGTATAGTTTAACCTATCTGATAGGCGCGCATGGGGGGAGAAAGCACTACGTATGGAAATCAACAACACAAAAGCTTCGTTATAGCCCATATGCATTACCCTTTTCCGAAGGGTAGTGAGAATGGTTGGGACAACAAACATCCATCTCGTTTGTACTTCGGATACCCCTATCATGGAACCATCGGAGATTGTTGAAGTGATTAATCCCCGGAGAATACAGGGCGTTAAGAACAAAGAAATTGTTAGAGGTTCCATTCCTAGTACTATGATCCTTGGTGTTCGGAAAAGAATCTTTGCAAGAAGGATGGCTAGAGATTCATTGGAAATACACTAGCCCCTGTTAATTCATAATATTGGGTCAGAATCTTTTTTCTTTTTTCAATTCCACGGATTACTCCCCGTATTACGTACTGTAAAGAAAGGAGGAGCCGTATGAGGTGGGAATCTCATGTACGGTTTTGAAGCGGAGATCATTTCAATGGAATGAACGACCGTAACGGATGTCAGCTCAATCGGAAGGGGAATATGCGGAAGCTTTACAAAATTATTATGAAGCTATGCGACTGGAAACTGACCCTTATGATCGAAGTTATATACTATATAATATAGGTCTTGTCCATACAAGTAATGGGGAACATACGAAGGCTTTGGAATATTATTTTCAAGCATTAGAACGGAACCCATCCTTACCACAAGCTCTTAATAATACGGCCTTGATCTGTCATTACGTGCGGCTATCTGTACCATAGAATAACTTAGTTAATAACTACTACGGGTAAGAACAAAAGAAAAGGCTTTCTACATATGCACCGTCCCAAGTAACGGTTTTTATAAGCTGTAGCAAAAAAAAACATCTCTCATAGGAGCCCGAATATGAATAGATAGATAGAGCCTAAGTATTCCATGGATAAAAAATTAAATTGATGATGGAAGCACCATAAAGATCAATTATTGAAAGAAGGTTCGGGCTGATACGATCAAATCTGCTCATTGACAAGAATCAGGAATCAACTTATGTAATAGAGTCGATCTACTAAGCTATTGAGCAGTGGTGTAGCATCAGATCCTAAAGATGTGAAGTACTCCAGACGGAAAGTACTCTTCAAAAATTCTATATGGAACTGAGATAGTTACCTTGCAAAAAGACTTTTATTTGGACGATCAATCTGAAGTATATCTCTTCCTATACTTCATCTTTTTGAGGGTAGGAGAAAAGATAGAACCTGATCATTTAATTGATTGGAAGTGAAATCAGAAACTCATGTCATTTACTTTTTTTGGTCCTTTGGTTAATCTGAACTCCCAATGAATAATCTCCAATCCAAGAATATTTTGGAAATTTGGGTAGAGGACTAAAGAATAGTTGATTGAGCCGTATGAGGTAGGAAACTCTCAAGTACGGTTCTGAGGGAAGAAAACTTTTCCAAGTGGACCTATCCCGACCGAGGAGAACAGGCCATTCGACAGGGAGATCCTGAAACTGCGGAGGCTTGGTTCGATCAGGCTGCTGAGTATTGGGAACAAGCTATAGCACTTGCTCCAGGCAATTACATCGAAGCACAAAATTGGTTAAAGATTACAGGACGCTTTGGAGAATGATAATTTCTATTATCGGGAAATCGTTTGAATTAATATCTTATTTTCTCGAAATAAATGGAATTATTCCAGAATATTCCCCAAAATTAGATTCAATTCCGTCGGCATCTCATAGGAATATATTGACAATATAATAAATAATACCTTTTCTGGTTCTGGATTGTTAATGGATCTTCTTAATAGGGGTAAAATCCATCCGGAGATGTCTTTCATTAATGATCCATTAATAAAGATTTATAATGGATGGATGGATGGTCTTTGATATGGAACATACGGAGGAGTATTAATAGGTGGATAAATATATATATATGGATATTATGGATATATATTTATCCATCTAGAACCATTGTAAAAATAACCGGTAAATGCTTTTGAAATTACACAAAAAGTCTTTTTTTGGGTCATAATAGCCCACAGTCCCTTAAGCACCTTAAAAATATGTCATAATAAAACTGAACACCTGCCTCAGATCGACTCCCGTATCATAGTAGCTCCAGTCATACACTAGAAAATAAGGGGAGAAACGAGTTGAGATATATCTCTCGGAAGTTAACTAATTCCTATTGGCAGGTTTCTTCTTATTTATGTCCCATCCGGAAAGGGGAGAATTCAATGATCATTCGTTCACCAGAACAACCAGAAGTAAAGGTCGTAGTGGAGAGGGATCCTGTCCAAAACCTCTTTTGAGAAATGGGCCAAACCTGGTCATTTCTCAAAGACGCTAGCTAAAGGCCCTGAGACTACCACTTGGATTTGGAACTTACATGCTGATGCTCACGATTTTGATAGTCATACTGATGATTTGGAAGATATTTCTCGCAAAGTATTTAGCGCTCATTTTGGTCAACTAGCGATCATCTTTATTTGGCTAAGTGGGATGTACTATCTGGCGCTCGTTTCTCCAATTATGGAAGCCATGGCTGGCTGATCCAAACTCACATCAAACCCAGTGCTCAAGTAGTTTGGCCAATAGTAGGTCAAGAAATATGAATGGGGATGTAGGTGGAGGTTTTCGAGGGATACAAATAACCTCTGGGTTCTTCCAGATTTGGCGAGCATCTGGAATAACCAGTGAATTACAACTTTACTGCACTGCAATTGGTGCATTGATCTTTGCAGCGTTAATGCTTTTTGCTGGTTGGTTTCATTATCACAAAGCTGCCCCAAAATTGGCTTGGTTCCAGGATGTACAATCCATGTTGAACCATCATTTAGCAGGGTTACTAGGACTTGGGTCTCTATCTTGGGCAGGACACCAAATACACGTCTCCCTTACCCCATTAACCAACTTCTAGACGCTGGAGTGGATCCTAAAGAGATACCACTTCCTCATGAATTTATTTTGAATCGCGATCTTTGGCTCAACTTTATCCCAGTTTTGCTAAGGGATTGACCCCATTTTTCACCCTGAATTGGTCGGAATATTCAGACTTTTTGACTTTTCGTGGAGGATTAAATCCAGTCAACGGGGGGTCTGTGGTTGACCGATACTGCGCATCATCAATTGGCTATTGCAATTCTTTTCCTGATAGCCGGTCATATGTATAGAAGACCAATTGGATCATTGGCCATGAACATCAAGACAATTTTTAGAAGCTCATAAAGGTCCATTTACGGGGGAGGGCCATAAAGGTCTTTAATGAGATCTTATCTACTTCATGGCATGCTCAATTAGCTATTAACCTAGCTATGTTAGGATCTTTAAACTATTGTCGTAGCTCACCACATGTATGCGATGCCCCCCTATCCATACCTAGCTATTGACTATGGTACCCAACTCTCTCTGTTCACACATCATATGTGGATTGGTGGGTTTATCATAGTTGGCGCTGCTGCGCATGCAGCGATTTTTATGGTAAGAGACTATGACCCAACTACTCAATACAACAATTTATTAGATCGCGTTCTTAGACATCGTGATGCAATTGTATCACACCTCAACTGGGTATGTATATTCTTAGGCTTTCATAGTTTTGGTCTGTATATTCATAATGATACTATGAGCGCTCCAGGACGTCCTCAAGATATGTTCTCAGATACTGCTATACAATTACAACCTATTTTCGCTCAATGGATACAAAACACTCATGCTTCAGCACCTGGTTCACAGCTCCTGGTGCAGCAGCGAGTACCCAGCTTAACCTGGGGAGGTGGTGATTTGGTGACAGTAGGTTCCAAAGTGGCTTTGGTTACCAATTCCATTAGGAACCGCGGATTTTTTGGTACATCACATTCATGCATTTACTATCCATGTGACTGTTTTAATCCTACTTAAAGTGTTCTATTTGCCCGTAGCTCCCGTTTAATACCTGATAAAGCGAATCTTGGTTTTCGCTTTCCTTGTGACTGGACCTGGGAGAGGAGGGAACATGTCAAGTATCTGCCTGGGATCATGTTTTCCTTGGTTTATCTGGATGTACAATGCAATTTCGTAGTAATATTCCATTTCAGCTGGAAAATGCAGTCCGATGTTGGGGTAGTATAAGTGATTCAGGGAGTGGTTACTCATATCACGGGAGGAAACTTTGCACAGAGTTCCATTACGATTAATGGGTGGCCTCCGTGACTTTCTATGGGCACAAGCCTCTCAAGTGATCCAATCTTATGGTTCTTCATTATCTGCATATGGTCTTTTATTTTTAGGTGCTCATTTTGTTTGGGCCTTTAGTTTAATGTTCTTATTCAGCGGCCGTGGGTATTGGCAAGAACTCATTGAATCTATCGTTTGGGCCATAATAAATTGAGGTTGCCTCCTGCTATCCAGCCCAGAGCCTTGAGTATTGTACAAGGACGTGCTGTAGGAGTAGCTCATTACCCTTCTGGTGGAATCGTCACAACATGGGCGTTCTTCCTGGCAAGAATTATTGCAGTAGGATAATGGTTAGGAGGATTGAAAAGCATTATGGGCATCAAGATTTCCAAAGTTCAGCCCAAGGCTTGCCCAGGACCCCACTACTCGTCGTATTTGGTTCGGTATTGCGACCGCACATGACTTCGAGGAGTCATGATAATATTACCGAAGAACGCCTTTATCATAAAATTTTTTGCTTCCCACTTTGGTCAGTTGGCAATAATATTCTGTGGACCTCTGGTAATTTGTTCCATGTTGGCTTGGCAAGGCAATTTTGAAGCATGGGTACGCGATCCCTTACATGTAAGGACCCATTGCTCCATAGCAATTTTGGGATCCTCATTTTGGTCAACCAGCTATAGAAGCCTTTACCCGAGGAGGTGCTCCCGGTCGGTCACTATTGCTTATTCTGGTGTTTATCAGTGGTGGTATACAATCGGCTTACGCACTAACGAAGATCTTTATACTGGAGCTATTTTCTTGCTATTTCTTTCTGCCATCTTTTTAATAGCGGGTAGGTTACATCTACAACCTAAATGGAGACCAAGTGTTCATGGTTCAAAAATGCCGAATCCCGTCTAAATCAATCATTTGTCAGGACTCTTCGGAGTCAGTTCTCTAGCTTGGACAGGGCATTTAGTTCAATGTCGCTATTCCGTGAATCAAGGGGAGAGCACGTCAGATGGGATAATTTTTTGAATGTATTACCGCATCCCCAAGGTTAGAAACCGCTTTTCACAGGTCAGTGGAATCTTTATGCTCAAGATCCTGATTCCAGTAGTCACTTATTTGGTACCTACCGAGGGGCAGGAACTGCTATTCTAACTCTTCTCGGAGGATTTCATCCACAAACTCAAAGTTATGGCTGACTGATAACGCTCATCATCATTTAGCTATTGCATTTGTTTTTTTAATTGCTGGTCATATGTATAGAACCAACTTTGGGATTGGTCACAGTATGGAAGATATTTTGGAGGCACATGTTCCCTCCAAGAGGCCTATTAGGACGCGGACATAAGGTCTTTATAACACAATCAATAATTCTCTTCATTTTCAATTGGGTCTTGCTTTAGCTTCTTTGGGGGTTATCACTTCCTTGGTAGCTCAACACATGTATTCTTTACCCCGCTTATGCATTCATAGCACAAGACTTTCACCACCCAAGCTGCATTATATACTCATCATCAATATATTGCTGGGTTCATTATGACAGGAGCCTTTGCTCATGGTGCTATATTCCTCATTAGGGATTATAATCCGGAACAGAATAAGGATAATGTATTGGCGAGAATGTTGGAGCATAAGGAAGCTATAATATCTCATCTTAGTTCGGGTTGTTTATTATTAGGTTTCCATACCTTGGGACTTTATGTTCATAATGATGTTATGCTTGCTTTCGGTACACCAGAAAAAACAAATCTTGATCGAGCCCATATTTGCTCAGTGGATACAATCTGCTCATGGTAAGACCTTATATGGTTTCGATGTACTCCTATCTTCAACAAGTGGTCCAGCATTCGAAGCAGGTAAGAGCATATGGTTTACCCGGGTTGGAGTTGAATGCTATAAATGATAATAAGAATTCATTGTTCTTAACAATCGGTCCTGGAGACTTTTTGGTTCTTCATGCTATTGCTCTAGGTTTGCATACAACTACTTGATCCTAGTTTAAAGGTGCTTTGGATGCGCGTGGTTCCAAGCTAATGCCAGATAAGAAAGATTTTGGTTATAGTTTTCCTTGCGATGGTCCGGGACGGGGTGGTACCTGCGATATCCTCGGCCTGGATGCTTTTTATTTAGCAGTTTTCTGGATGTTGAATACTATTGGATGGGTTACTTTTTATTGGCATTGGAAGCATATAACTTTATGGCAGGGTAATGTAGCTCAATTTAATGAGTCTTCCACTTATTTAATGGGATGGCTAAGGGATTATCTATGGTTAAATTCTTCACAACTTATTAATGGATACAATCCTTTCGGTATGAACAGTTTATCTGTTTGGGCGTGGATGTTCTTATTCGGGCATCTTGTTTGGGCTACTGGATTTATGTTCCTGATTTCTTGGCGCGGATATTGGCAGGAACTGATCGAAACTCTTGCATGGGCCCATGAACGCACACCTTTGGGCTAATTTAGTTCGATGGAGGGACAAGCCAGTAGCTCTTTCCATTGTTCAAGCACGATTAGTTGGATTAGCTCCCTTTTCTGTAGGTTATATATTCACTTATGCAGCTTTTTTAATTGCCTCTACATCAGGTAAATTTGGGTAATTATTCTTCATCAATTTCATAAGTGAATGGGATATTATTGTATCAATGACAATACCCCACAGAGAAAAAGTAATCAACGTAATATTTCTCCATCTAAAATCTGATCTATATTTTGATTCCTGGTAGGTAATAGTACCGACTGAACTATTATGGCGAGAAAGAGTCTCATTCAGAGAGAGAAGAAGAGACAAGCACTGGAACGGAAATATCAATTGATTCGTCAATCTTTGGAGGAAGAAGGCAAAGTTTCATCATTGGATGACAATGGGAAATTCATAGAAAATTGCAATCTTCACCACGTAATAGTGCACCTACACGTCCTCCATCGACGTTGTTCTTCGACTGGAAGACCTAGAGCCAACTATCGAGACTTTGATTGTCCGGACACGTACTCCGTGAGATGGCCCACGCATGTTTATTGCCCGGGATAACAAAATCAAGTTGGTAGGAAAATAAAAAAGTTATTGAAGTTTATTGTGATACCGGAAAAGTACCCCTATCCCTATATGGGATAGGGAGTATATCCCTTGATTGTTTGGTGTACCCATTCTGTTTATGATATCAATCAATGGTGCGGAGTAGAGTAGTCTGGTAGCTCGCAAGGCTCATAACCTTGAGGTCACGGGTTCAAATCCCGTCTCCGCCAGACCAGAACATAAGAAGTATTTTGGTCCGGAAAGGATTACTTTCTCATTTGAGAAAGTATTACTCTCTCATTATCATTTTATAATTGAATGAAATTGAGGGAAAGATACGATCAATACATGAACTATTCATTTCCATATTCATTGACGGATATGGCGGGTAGCGGGGATCGAACCCGCATCTTCTCCTTGGCAAGGAGAAATTTTACCATTCAACCATACCCGCATTTTATTCGTTCTGAATATATATATATTCATAAAATTGTAACATAATATGGAAAATCATATATGTTCAATCCATTCGTAAGTAGATACCATATTCTTAATGATCCAATTATTCAATTACGGAAAACCCTCCTCCTTGGGCCTGAAGAAAAAGGCCCTATAGAAGAGCTATAAAGCCCTCCGGGAGGGGGGGAAGTTTGAGCCTAAAACATCTAAGAAACAGATCTGAGATATGAAAGAATAAGGATACCTACAAAAAGGACTAATCCGATCCATAATGATACACCCGAAAATACAACATTTTTGCTACTTGACCAGCCATCGGGAGAGGCAAGTGCAACAGGTACACCAATCACTGGTAAAAATGAAATAGCAATTAATGCAAACACAGCCGATTGGAAAGCAATAGTCATGGTTGTGATCTTACAAGCCTCCCAACAGATTGAAAAGACTATACCATCCGATCCCCAATTTGAAATTCTGATCAAATGCACTATGGAAAGGATTTGACCATAAATTGATCGAGTCAAACTTTTTCAATTTTATATTTGAATGTGAGAGGAGAGGGAAATTCGTTTCTTTTTTCCATTCCAGATGATCATGAAAAAATAATCATATGTCACAGGTATAGTTGGTATCGGCCTGACCTTATGCTTATAGTTAGGTATTAGGTAGAATAGAAGTTGTCCCCGGAGAGATGGCCGAGTGGTTGATGGCTCCGGTCTTGAAAACCGGTATAGTAAAAAAAAACTATCGAGGGTTCGAATCCCTCTCTCTCCTGTTGCTTTTTTCAACAATCACATTTATTGGTCCGGTCTAGTACAAAAAAAGAGAATAGCTCGGCTGGATATAGCCGAGCTACAAGGATCCAGTTGGAAAGTATTTTAAAAGACTCCTATCCCGCCGATATGGGAGATTGATGTAATGAAATTGAATCGATTTCTCTTCCATCTGGTTCGATCTCTTGTTTCAGTTAAGAGGAGTCATTGAAAGGACAGTTCCAAAATCACGATCAATTCCTTTCTCAAATCCTGCTGCAGCTGCACGAGCCCTTCCCGCATGCCACAAATGACCTACGAAGAAGAAAAATCCTAGAACGAAATGGGAGGTGGATAACCAACTTCGGGGAGAGACATAATTCACCGCATTGATTTCGGTAGCTACACCACCCACAGAATTTGAAGAACCTAAAGGAGCATGAGTCATATATCTGCCGAACGTCGTTCCTGCCAAGGCTGTATGTCTTTTCTCAACTTGCTCAGGTCCAAACCATTAGGGCCCCTTAGGGGTTCCAACCAGGGAGCACGGAGATCCCAAAAACGCATCGTTTCCCCCCCAAAGATAATTTCTCCAGTCGGAGAACGCATAAGGTATTTACCTAAACCAGTAGGTCCTTGAGCAGACCCCACACTAGCTCCAAGACGTTGGTCTCTAACTAGAAAAGTAAACGCTTGAGCTTGAGAGGCTTCTGGGCCGGTGGGCCCATAGAATTCACTGGGATAAGCTGTATTGTTGAACCAAACAAAACAACAAGCAATAAAACCAAAGACAGATAGAGCCGCTAAACTATAGGACAAATAAGCTTCTCCGACCATACGAATGCACGGCGAGCCCATGCAAAAGGTTTGGTTAAGATATGCCAGATACCACCGAAGATACAAATGGAACCTAACCATACATGTCCTCCAATTACATCTTCTAGATTGTCCACGCTAACGATCCATCCTTCTCCTCCGAAAGGAGATTTCCAGTAAATAACCAAATATAGCACTTGGGTTAGAGTCGGGTTCGTAATTTTTCTTACATCTCCACCGCCGGGAGCCCAAGTATCATATACACCTCCAAAATACAAAGCCTTAAGCACTGGAAGAAAAGCACCAACACCTAGCAAGATTAGGTGAATACCCAAAATTGTGGTCATTTTGTTTCTATCTTTCCATACATAGCCAAAGAATGGAAAAAGAATTCTTCTAAAGTTTCGGGTCCTATGAGTGCATGATAAATACCACCAAAACCTAAAACCGCAGAAGAAATTAAGTGAAGTACCCCAGATACAAAATATGGAAAAGTGTCCACGATTTCCCCACCAGGACCGACTCCCCATCCTAGAGTAGCTAGATGGGGAAGTAAAATCAATCCTTGTTCATACATAGGCTTTTCCGGTACGAAATGAGCCACTTCGAAGAGGTTCATTGCTCCGGCCCAGAATACAATTAATCCGGCATGAGCCACGTGAGCCCCAAGCAATTTACCAGACAAATTGATAAGTCGGGCATTACCGGCCCACCAAGCGAAACCAGTGGTTTCTTGATCACGACCAGCTAAAGCTATAGTTCCATTAAAGAGCGTTTCCACGGGGTAGGACCTCCTCAGGGAATACAAGGTTTTCATGAGGCTGATCTTGAGCCGCCATCCAAGCACGAATACCTTCGTTCAGGAGAATATTTTTTTGTGTAGAAAGTCTCAAATTCAGGATCTTCTGCTGCACGGATCTCCTGGGAAACAAAATCATAGGCACGTAAGTTTAGAGCTAGACCAACTACTCCAATGGCACTCATCCATAAACCGGTCACTGGCACAAATAACATGAAGAAATGTAACCAACGTTTATTGGGAAAAAGCAACCCCAAAAATCTGGGACCAGAAGCGGTTAGCAGTGACCATGGAATAAGTCTCTTCAGCTTGAGTCGGGTTAAAAGCACGGAACGTATTTGCACCATCACCATCTTCAAATAAAGTATTTTCCACGGTAGCACCATGAATAGCACATAGAAGAGCAGCACCCAATACTCCGGCAACTCCCATCATATGAAATGGATTCAAGGTCCAATTATGAAAACCTTGAAAGAAGAGGATAAATCGGAAAATAGCTGCTACACACCAAAACTAGGTGCGAAAAACCAACCGGACTGGCCCAATGGATAGATCAAAAATACAGAAACAAAGACAGCAATTGGACCAGAGAATGCAATTGCATTATAAGGTCGCAATTGTACAGATCGAGCAAGTTCAAATTGACGTAACATGAAACCTATTAGACCGAAAGCACCATGAAGAGCAACGAAGGTCCATAGACCACCTATTGACACCAACGAGTAAAATCTCCTTGTGCTTCGGGACCCCATAATAGCAGCAGAGAATGTGCTAAACTATTAGCAGGAGTAGAAACTGCAGGCAGTTAGGAAATTACAACCTTCCAGATAGGAACTGGCCAATCCGTGAGTATACCATGAAGTCACAAAGGTTGTACCCGTGAACCATCCACCTAAGGCAAAATAGGCACAAGGAAAGAGCAATAGACCAGACCAACCCACAAAAACGAAACGGTCTCTGCGTAGCCAGTCATCCACAATATCAAATAAAGTTTTTTCTTCTTTAGAAGACTTTCCAAGGGCTACAGTCATAGCGATCCTCCTATTTCACTATTTCGACCATTTCCGAGCACCCTATATGATCAAAAGGTATACGATGAATTGATTTTTCATCCATCATCCTTTCAAAAAAAATTGGGTTCCGAAGATTCGTTGTTGGAACAAATATGTTGAAACTGGACCGAACCGATTCAATATAGGTAAATGCATGATAGCTCGATCCCGAGTTTTCAGAGTTTCTATCTGATCCTCGAATCACC
>BSBM01003582.1:32500-35661 GCA_027924585.1 Larix kaempferi
TAGGATTCGAACCTACGACCAATCAGTTAACAGCCGACCGCTCTACCACTGAGCTACTGAGGAACAACGGAGGGTTAGATCTCATATACGTTCAAGATTCTTGTTCTTTGGACGGACCCATGCATGACCAGTGCATGAACTATTGAGTTTCTCAATAAGGTTTCTTCATAACTCTTGGAACTTTGTGTACACCCCACCCTAGAGTTATTGAACTCTAAATACAATAGGATCTATTATTATTATTACTACCATTCAATATTACTACCATTCAATTCTTTTATTACTTTAAAAAGTAATAATTCAATTATATAGAACCTTGAAATAAAGAGATAACTTTGAGATTTAGATAAAGGAGGATTGGCGGGTGAAAATAGCAGTTTACGGGAAAGGCGGAATTGGTAAATCAACGACTAGTTGTAATATCTCAGTCGCCCTAGCGAGACGTGGTCAAAAAGTGTTACAGATTGGGTGTGATCCCAAACACGATAGTACTTTTACTCTTACAGGATTTCTAATACCTACAATTATAGATACTTTACAATCCAAGGATTATCATTATGAGGATATTTGGCCCGAAGATGTAATTCACAAGGGTTATGGAGGGGTGGATTGTGTGGAAGCAGGGGGTCCACCCGCAGGAGCCGGATGTGGAGGATATGTGGTGGGAGAAACTGTGAAGCTGTTAAAAGAATTAAATGCATTTTACGAATATGATATTATATTATTCGATGTATTAGGCGACGTGGTTTGTGGAGGTTTTGCCGCTCCATTGAACTATGCAGATTATTGTGTAATAATTACGGATAATGGATTCGATGCATTATTTGCAGCTAATCGTATTACTGCCTCTATAAGGGAAAAAGCTCGTACACATCCACTCCGATTAGCAGGCTTGGTTGGAAATCGTACATCTAAAAGAGATCTTATCCATAAATATGTGGAAGCCTGTCCAATGCCCGTAATAGAAGTATTACCTATTATTGAAGATATCCGAGTTTCCAGAGTCAAGGGTAAAACCTTATTTGAAATGGTTGGATCTGAACCATCCCTTAACTATGTGTGTAAATATTATCTGGACATAGCAGATCAAATATTATCCCAACCAGAAGGTATTGTTCCAAAAGAGATTCCAGATCGGGAATTATTCAGTTTACTCTCTGATCTTTATCTAAATCCCATTGGTGGTGGGGGGCAGAAAAAAAAGAATCAGGAAAATTTACTTGGGTTTACAAGGATTTAGAATCAACAATTTATTCACAATTCGTTGTAAATTCGATCCTTTCTTTTCATTCTTCTTTTTATTCATTATTTCTTTTCCTTATTTATCCTCAACCATTTATTCTTTTCCTCCCTATTATGTCGGCCAAAATTGATGAAACTATAACTTTTGAATGTGAAACGGGTAATTATCATACTTTTTGTCCTATTAGCTGTGTATCTTGGTTGTATCAAAAGATTGAAGACAGTTTCTTTTTGGTAGTGGGCACAAAAACATGTGGTTATTTTCTGCAAAATGCACTTGGAGTTATGATTTTTGCAGAACCCCGCTATGCAATGGCAGAATTAGAAGAAGGAGATATCTCGGCCCATTTGAACGATTATGAGGAATTGAAAACGCTTTGTATTCGGATAAGAAAAGATAGAGACCCCAGCGTCATCATATGGATAGGCACTTGTACTACAGAAATAATAAAAATGGATTTAGAAGGTATGGCACCCAAATTGGAATATGAAATTGGAGTACCAATTCTAGTGGCAAGAGCAAATGGACTGGATTATGCTTTTACTCAGGGGGAAGATACTGTGTTAGCTGTAATGGCACATCGTTGTCCAGAACAAGAATTCCCCATTGGTGAATCAAAAGAAACTATAACAAAAACAAATTTATTCCCTTTTCCTCTTCTGAAGGAAAAGAAATTAGTGGAGTATGCAAATCATCCTCCCTTAGTTATTTTTGGGTCTTTACCCTCGAATTTGGTCTCTCAACTTGATACAGAATTAAGACGCCAATTCATCAAGGTATCGGGTTGGTTGCCCGCTCAGAGATATGCCGATCTTCCATCACTGGGTGATGGAGTTTATGTTTGTGGCGTTAACCCATTTCTGGGTCGTACAGCAACAACTTTGATAAGACGAAAAAAATGTGAATTAATCGTAGCTCCTTTTCCTATTGGTCCGGACGGAACGCGCGCTTGGATTGAAAAGATTTGTCCTGTATTTGGTATGGAGACCCAGAGTCTGGAGGAAAGAGAGGAACGGGTATGGGAGAGTTTAAAGGATTATCTTTATTTGGTACGCGGGAAATCTGTCTTTTTCATGGGAGATAATCTGCTAGAAATATCTCTAGCAAGATTCTTAATCAGATGTGGCATGATCGTTTATGAAATTGGTATTCCATATATGGATAAACGGTATCAAGCTGCTGAATTAGCACTTTTACAAGATACATGTATAAGAATGTGTATACCAATACCACGAATTGTGGAGAAACCAGACAATTCGAATCAGATACGACGTATGCGCGAGCTACAACCCGACTTAGCCATCACCGGAATGGCTCATGCTAACCCGTTAGGGGCGAGAGGAATTGGTACTAAATGGTCAGTTGAATTTACTTTTGCCCAGATTCATGGATTTGCCAATGCGAGAGATGTACTTGAATTGGTTACCCGCCCTCTACGACGTAATGAAAATTTAGATAACTTGGATCGAACCACCCTGGTCAGAAAGAACAACGAGTTCTATACCAGTACTTCTACTCCTAGATAAGATAACAGGGAATATATGTATTAATAGCATATGCATATATCCAGATGTTATGTTATAATATCTATTCTAAATTGATTTCCTATATGTTAGATATTGGAATCTATTCTGTTAAATCGAATTTATGGATGTATAAAATGATAACTATTCCTATCTGTATCTCCCATATATATATGGGGGATACCAGATCTATTTATTCTATTCCTGTTTCTCATTCTTTTATTTCGATCAAAAAGGAGTTTCAATATGATAAGAGTACTTGATCTACTATGGGATCCATTATCATCATGGGTAGAAGTCTCAGGTCCGATCATTTTATTTGGGCTATATTATGGATTTATAACTACATTGCCTTTTGGTCCCTCTAAAATATATTCCATGAGATCTTTCTTTTT
>BSBM01003583.1:0-12500 GCA_027924585.1 Larix kaempferi
GATTTTCCTCCTACTGCAATTTGCATTGTTGTTGACATTGACACGTAGAATTGGACTCTATCTTTATCCTCGTCCAACCATTAATTCCAAAAACTGATTCAACTCTCTATCTAGAGTAGATAAGTTCATAATTGGATTACTTAATGTAAAATCATTACTTCAACTCGAATCTGGCATCTATCTTACGAAGAAAATGCTTGGAAGGATTCAAGTTCTGATCGCGAGTTTTGTGTTATATAACATTCCCACTTTCGAGGTGTAAATAGAGCGTTCTATAAATACAGTATTGGACCAAATGAGATTCATTCGTTAGAATAGCTTCCATTGAGTCTCTGCACCTATCCCCTTCCTATCCTAGGAGAAGAAACCATTGTCTCCATGAACCGGATTTGGCTCAGGATTACCCATTCAATATATCCCAGGGTTCCCTGGATTTGGAAGCTATCACTTGGTAGGTTTCCATACCAAGGCTCAATTCGATCAAGTCCGTAGCGTCTACCAATTCCGCCATATCCCCTTATCAGAGAACGAGATCATACCTTGATCTAATCCTATTATGTAATCTTCATCAGCGTTATTCATTGGATATTTGCTCAATATTGGATGAGAGAAATATCATCCCCTACTCCTCTTCTCTCGCCATCTCTATCTCTACCCCAATCGAATATGACTGGGAATCATTATATTATTTCTGCATTTTCAATGCAATGTTATTATCCTCCCCTAGTCGATTTGGAATAGTGAGTAAAACGATCGATATCAATTGACCCTTACTTCCCTTTTCTTTCCCTTGAAGGAATCTACATTCAGACGATGTTCCGTTGTAATTTTAATCTGGATTGCGTCATTGAATCTGATTCGCGCTATAATTGTTAGGATTCCAAAAGAATCTATAGATCTCACGCCAATGAAATGAGGAGTTATATTCCATTGAGCCTGCTTAGCTCAGAGGTTAGAGCATCGCACTTGTAATGCGATGGTCATCGGTTCGATCCCGATAGCTGGCTCTTTTCCGTTCCTCTCATTCCCATAATCCACAAAGTTTTGGGAGGATCACGATGGAATGGAGAATACTCTTCCGATTGTTCGTCGGGTCCGTTATGCCGTGATCACTTACTCCCAACTAGGAACGGGATGAATGATTGGAACTATTAGGATCTTTGGAGAAAGATCTTCATTCTCTATATAAAATAATTCCAGTACTCGTACGGGTTATACTATCCTTTCTTCTTTCCAGCACTAATTGTTAATTGAATAAGGAGTTTCTATGTCCCGTTATCGGGGACCTCGTTTAAAAATAATACGTCGTCTGAAAACTTTACCAGGGCTAACTAGTAAAAGACCCAAATACAGAAATGATTCTATAAACCGGTCTTCTTCCAGGAAAATCTCTCAATATCGTATCCGGCTAGAAGAAAAACAGAAATTGCGTTTTCATTACGGACTAACGGAGCGACAATTACTGAAATATGTTCGTATTGCTAGAAGAGCCAAGGGATCAACGGGCCAGGTCCTATTGCAATTACTTGAAATGCGTTCGGATAATATTATTTTTCGATTGGGTATGGCTCCCACCATTCCCGGAGCTAGACAATTAGTTAATCATGGACATATCCGGGTCAATGACCATATGGTAGATATACCAAGTTACCCTTGCAAACCTCAAGATGAGATTACTATAAGAGATCAACAAAGATTGAGGACTATTATTAGGAAGAATATAGATCTGTTACAGAGGGATAAATTGCCAAATCATTTGACTTTTAATTCGTTACAATATAAAGGATTCATCAATCAAATAATAGATAGTAAATGGATCAGTTTGAAGATTAATGAATTGCTGGTCGTAGAGTATTATTCCCGTCAAGCTTGAATCAAGAATGAAATGAAAAGGAGGGGTTGGGTTGCTGGACATCTGGAAATTATGTTCTTCTCCCTTCTTTTTCCCCTCCCCAAAGGGGACATTTTATAATCCTTCCGTACGTTACATTAGAATCTTGTTATCCACGATACTTTTATTGCTTCTTAAAATGGTCTTTACCTTTCCCATACCACGAACCAATGTTCATTCTATTTTCTATATCACAAATAGAAGGAGATTGATCCCGGAATTAGGAGATCGTCCTATTGGGATTCAATAGATTGGAAAAACAATGGATGAGAAGAAAATAGTAAGGCGAAGATACGGAAAGAGAGGGATTCGAACCCTCGGTAAGCAGAAGCCTACATAGCAGTTCCAATGCTACGCCTTGAACCGCTCGGCCATCTTTCCTATGAGATCTATCGGTTTTCATTAACAAAATTAGTAAATAGCAACTTCCTTACAAAGTCTTTTTGTTCGGGTACGAACAGTTCCATCTTTTGGAAAAAAATAGATAATAAATAAGGTAATTATTCAATCTCCCCCGGAAAGACAAAAGGACATTTTATCAAACTTCCTCCTATTTTAGGAAATCCTCAATCATCCCTGTTGATTTGACGATCTTATTCGGATTGCCTAATCAATAATTTTAGACAGATTAATTGATCCATTCCATATGATGATCATATATGGATCTGTAGTGATCGTGTTATCAATTGTATGAGAACTAATTCTTTTGCAATGATCCTGTGTCATGCATGATGACCATATTTTTCCCGATATTCCTTTATCTATATGGATATGTGCACACAATTGCTAGGTGAGCATTTCATTCTCATTATGCAATGCTCGATCGTTTAACTCTTTCTTTGTTCGGATCATGATCGAACTGGACTTCTCGAGTTTACCGAATCTAGTATTCTTTTAATACGAATCTTTTTTTTTTCCATTATTATTCATCAATATTACTAATGAACAATTATTGAAAATATTCCCTATCTATTCCCATTTTGAAAAATCAATTGGAATAGATAGAATGAGAACATATTTACGATTGTAAGGAAATAAATTTTATGGTATTGTGCACCAGAAAAAATTTCGTTCATGGAATCATTTGCGTAAGGGAATGAAGGAAATTATAAAATCTGTAATTGACTATGCCTAGATCTCAGAGAAATGACAATTTTATTGATAAGACCTTCACAATTGTAGCGGATATCTTATTGCGAATAATCCCGATGGCTCCGGGGGAAAAAGAAGCATTTACCTATTACAGAGATGGTGTGATTTGATATTTTTTCCGTTCTTATTTTTTTGGGAAAGAAAAGGTATTCGGGAATAAAAATTGGGTAAAATCAAACTTACGCTCAGTGAAGGTGAGTTCTGGAGATAGAACAATTCCTTCTGTCGTGTATCCCCGGTCAATGCAGCCTTAGATGCTCTCATCTCCTGAGGATTTTAGTACCGAGCGAAAGGTTACACCTATGCAATAGGCCTTGCTTGTATAGTTTAACCTATCTGATAGGCGCGCATGGGGGGAGAAAGCACTACGTATGGAAATCAACAACACAAAAGCTTCGTTATAGCCCATATGCATTACCCTTTTCCGAAGGGTAGTGAGAATGGTTGGGACAACAAACATCCATCTCGTTTGTACTTCGGATACCCCTATCATGGAACCATCGGAGATTGTTGAAGTGATTAATCCCCGGAGAATACAGGGCGTTAAGAACAAAGAAATTGTTAGAGGTTCCATTCCTAGTACTAAGATCCTTGGTGTTCGGAAAAGAATCTTTGCAAGAAGGATGGCTAGAGATTCATTGGAAATACACTAGCCCCTGTTAATTCATAATATTGGGTCAGAATCTTTTTTCTTTTTTCAATTCCACGGATTACTCCCCGTATTACGTACTGTAAAGAAAGGAGGAGCCGTATGAGGTGGGAATCTCATGTACGGTTTTGAAGCGGAGATCATTTCAATGGAATGAACGACCGTAACGGATGTCAGCTCAATCGGAAGGGGAATATGCGGAAGCTTTACAAAATTATTATGAAGCTATGCGACTGGAAACTGACCCTTATGATCGAAGTTATATACTATATAATATAGGTCTTGTCCATACAAGTAATGGGGAACATACGAAGGCTTTGGAATATTATTTTCAAGCATTAGAACGGAACCCATCCTTACCACAAGCTCTTAATAATACGGCCTTGATCTGTCATTACGTGCGGCTATCTGTACCATAGAATAACTTAGTTAATAACTACTACGGGTAAGAACAAAAGAAAAGGCTTTCTACATATGCACCGTCCCAAGTAACGGTTTTTATAAGCTGTAGCAAAAAAAAACATCTCTCATAGGAGCCCGAATATGAATAGATAGATAGAGCCTAAGTATTCCATGGATAAAAAATTAAATTGATGATGGAAGCACCATAAAGATCAATTATTGAAAGAAGGTTCGGGCTGATACGATCAAATCTGCTCATTGACAAGAATCAGGAATCAACTTATGTAATAGAGTCGATCTACTAAGCTATTGAGCAGTGGTGTAGCATCAGATCCTAAAGATGTGAAGTACTCCAGACGGAAAGTACTCTTCAAAAATTCTATATGGAACTGAGATAGTTACCTTGCAAAAAGACTTTTATTTGGACGATCAATCTGAAGTATATCTCTTCCTATACTTCATCTTTTTGAGGGTAGGAGAAAAGATAGAACCTGATCATTTAATTGATTGGAAGTGAAATCAGAAACTCATGTCATTTACTTTTTTTGGTCCTTTGGTTAATCTGAACTCCCAATGAATAATCTCCAATCCAAGAATATTTTGGAAATTTGGGTAGAGGACTAAAGAATAGTTGATTGAGCCGTATGAGGTAGGAAACTCTCAAGTACGGTTCTGAGGGAAGAAAACTTTTCCAAGTGGACCTATCCCGACCGAGGAGAACAGGCCATTCGACAGGGAGATCCTGAAACTGCGGAGGCTTGGTTCGATCAGGCTGCTGAGTATTGGGAACAAGCTATAGCACTTGCTCCAGGCAATTACATCGAAGCACAAAATTGGTTAAAGATTACAGGACGCTTTGGAGAATGATAATTTCTATTATCGGGAAATCGTTTGAATTAATATCTTATTTTCTCGAAATAAATGGAATTATTCCAGAATATTCCCCAAAATTAGATTCAATTCCGTCGGCATCTCATAGGAATATATTGACAATATAATAAATAATACCTTTTCTGGTTCTGGATTGTTAATGGATCTTCTTAATAGGGGTAAAATCCATCCGGAGATGTCTTTCATTAATGATCCATTAATAAAGATTTATAATGGATGGATGGATGGTCTTTGATATGGAACATACGGAGGAGTATTAATAGGTGGATAAATATATATATATGGATATTATGGATATATATTTATCCATCTAGAACCATTGTAAAAATAACCGGTAAATGCTTTTGAAATTACACAAAAAGTCTTTTTTTGGGTCATAATAGCCCACAGTCCCTTAAGCACCTTAAAAATATGTCATAATAAAACTGAACACCTGCCTCAGATCGACTCCCGTATCATAGTAGCTCCAGTCATACACTAGAAAATAAGGGGAGAAACGAGTTGAGATATATCTCTCGGAAGTTAACTAATTCCTATTGGCAGGTTTCTTCTTATTTATGTCCCATCCGGAAAGGGGAGAATTCAATGATCATTCGTTCACCAGAACAACCAGAAGTAAAGGTCGTAGTGGAGAGGGATCCTGTCAAAACCTCTTTTGAGAAATGGGCCAAACCTGGTCATTTCTCAAAGACGCTAGCTAAAGGCCCTGAGACTACCACTTGGATTTGGAACTTACATGCTGATGCTCACGATTTTGATAGTCATACTGATGATTTGGAAGATATTTCTCGCAAAGTATTTAGCGCTCATTTTGGTCAACTAGCGATCATCTTTATTTGGCTAAGTGGGATGTACTATCATGGCGCTCGTTTCTCCAATTATGAAGCATGGCTGGCTGATCCAACTCACATCAAACCCAGTGCTCAAGTAGTTTGGCCAATAGTAGGTCAAGAAATATTGAATGGGGATGTAGGTGGAGGTTTTCGAGGGATACAAATAACCTCTGGGTTCTTCCAGATTTGGCGAGCATCTGGAATAACCAGTGAATTACAACTTTACTGCACTGCAATTGGTGCATTGATCTTTGCAGCGTTAATGCTTTTTGCTGGTTGGTTTCATTATCACAAAGCTGCCCCAAAATTGGCTTGGTTCCAGGATGTACAATCCATGTTGAACCATCATTTAGCAGGGTTACTAGGACTTGGGTCTCTATCTTGGGCAGGACACCAAATACACGTCTCCTTACCCATTAACCAACTTCTAGACGCTGGAGTGGATCCTAAAGAGATACCACTTCCTCATGAATTTATTTTGAATCGCGATCTTTTGGCTCAACTTTATCCCAGTTTTGCTAAGGGATTGACCCCATTTTTCACCCTGAATTGGTCGGAATATTCAGACTTTTTGACTTTTCGTGGAGGATTAAATCCAGTCACGGGGGGTCTGTGGTTGACCGATACTGCGCATCATCATTTGGCTATTGCAATTCTTTTCCTGATAGCCGGTCATATGTATAAGACCAATTGGATCATTGGCCATAACATCAAGACAATTTTAGAAGCTCATAAAGGTCCATTTACGGGGGAGGGCCATAAAGGTCTTTATGAGATCTTAACTACTTCATGGCATGCTCAATTAGCTATTAACCTAGCTATGTTAGGATCTTTAACTATTGTCGTAGCTCACCACATGTATGCGATGCCCCCCTATCCATACCTAGCTATTGACTATGGTACCCAACTCTCTCTGTTCACACATCATATGTGGATTGGTGGGTTTATCATAGTTGGCGCTGCTGCGCATGCAGCGATTTTTATGGTAAGAGACTATGACCCAACTACTCAATACAACAATTTATTAGATCGCGTTCTTAGACATCGTGATGCAATTGTATCACACCTCAACTGGGTATGTATATTCTTAGGCTTTCATAGTTTTGGTCTGTATATTCATAATGATACTATGAGCGCTCCAGGACGTCCTCAAGATATGTTCTCAGATACTGCTATACAATTACAACCTATTTTCGCTCAATGGATACAAAACACTCATGCTTCAGCACCTGGTTCAACAGCTCCTGGTGCAGCAGCGAGTACCAGCTTAACCTGGGGAGGTGGTGATTTGGTGACAGTAGGTTCCAAAGTGGCTTTGTTACCAATTCCATTAGGAACCGCGGATTTTTTGGTACATCACATTCATGCATTTACTATCCATGTGACTGTTTTAATCCTACTTAAAGGTGTTCTATTTGCCCGTAGCTCCCGTTTAATACCTGATAAAGCGAATCTTGGTTTTCGCTTTCCTTGTGATGGACCTGGGAGAGGAGGAACATGTCAAGTATCTGCCTGGGATCATGTTTTCCTTGGTTTATTCTGGATGTACAATGCAATTTCGGTAGTAATATTCCATTTCAGCTGGAAAATGCAGTCCGATGTTTGGGGTAGTATAAGTGATCAGGGAGTGGTTACTCATATCACGGGAGGAAACTTTGCACAGAGTTCCATTACGATTAATGGGTGGCTCCGTGACTTTCTATGGGCACAAGCCTCTCAAGTGATCCAATCTTATGGTTCTTCATTATCTGCATATGGTCTTTTATTTTTAGGTGCTCATTTTGTTTGGGCCTTTAGTTTAATGTTCTTATTCAGCGGCCGTGGGTATTGGCAAGAACTCATTGAATCTATCGTTTGGGCCCATAATAAATTGAAGGTTGCTCCTGCTATCCAGCCCAGAGCCTTGAGTATTGTACAAGGACGTGCTGTAGGAGTAGCTCATTACCTTCTGGGTGGAATCGTCACAACATGGGCGTTCTTCCTGGCAAGAATTATTGCAGTAGGATAATGGTTAGGAGGATTTGAAAAGCATTATGGCATCAAGATTTCCAAAGTTCAGCCAAGGCTTGGCCCAGGACCCCACTACTCGTCGTATTTGGTTCGGTATTGCGACCGCACATGACTTCGAGAGTCATGATAATATTACCGAAGAACGCCTTTATCATAAAATTTTTGCTTCCCACTTTGGTCAGTTGGCAATAATATTTCTGTGGACCTCTGGTAATTTGTTCCATGTGGCTTGGCAAGGCAATTTTGAAGCATGGGTACGCGATCCCTTACATGTAAGACCCATTGCTCATGCAATTTGGGATCCTCATTTTGGTCAACCAGCTATAGAAGCCTTTACCCGAGGAGGTGCTCCCGGTCCGGTCAATATTGCTTATTCTGGTGTTTATCAGTGGTGGTATACAATCGGCTTACGCACTAACGAAGATCTTTATACTGGAGCTATTTTCTTGCTATTTCTTTCTGCCATCTTTTTAATAGCGGGTAGGTTACATCTACAACCTAAATGGAGACCAAGTGTTTCATGGTTCAAAAATGCCGAATCCCGTCTAAATCATCATTTGTCAGGACTCTTCGGAGTCAGTTCTCTAGCTTGGACAGGGCATTTAGTTCATGTCGCTATTCCTGAATCAAGGGGAGAGCACGTCAGATGGGATAATTTTTTGAATGTATTACCGCATCCCCAAGGTTTAGAACCGCTTTTCACAGGTCAGTGGAATCTTTATGCTCAAGATCCTGATTCCAGTAGTCACTTATTTGGTACCTACCGAGGGGCAGGAACTGCTATTCTAACTCTTCTCGGAGGATTTCATCCACAAACTCAAAGTTTATGGCTGACTGATATCGCTCATCATCATTTAGCTATTGCATTTGTTTTTTTAATTGCTGGTCATATGTATAGAACCAACTTTGGGATTGGTCACAGTATGGAAGATATTTTGGAGGCACATGTTCCTCCAAGAGGCCTATTAGGACGCGGACATAAGGGTCTTTATAACACAATCAATAATTCTCTTCATTTTCAATTGGGTCTTGCTTTAGCTTCTTTGGGGGTTATCACTTCCTTGGTAGCTCAACACATGTATTCTTTACCCGCTTATGCATTCATAGCACAAGACTTCACCACCCAAGCTGCATTATATACTCATCATCAATATATTGCTGGGTTCATTATGACAGGAGCCTTTGCTCATGGAGCTATATTCCTCATTAGGGATTATAATCCGGAACAGAATAAGGATAATGTATTGGCGAGAATGTTGGAGCATAAGGAAGCTATAATATCTCATCTTAGTTGGGTTAGTTTATTATTAGGTTTCCATACCTTGGGACTTTATGTTCATAATGATGTTATGCTTGCTTTCGGTACTCCAGAAAAACAAATCTTGATCGAGCCCATATTTGCTCAGTGGATACAATCTGCTCATGGTAAGACCTTATATGGTTTCGATGTACTCCTATCTTCAACAAGTGGTCCAGCATTCGAAGCAGGTAAGAGCATATGGTTACCCGGTTGGTTGAATGCTATAAATGATAATAAGAATTCATTGTTCTTAACAATCGGTCCTGGAGACTTTTTGGTTCATCATGCTATTGCTCTAGGTTTGCATACAACTACATTGATCCTAGTTAAAGGTGCTTTGGATGCGCGTGGTTCCAAGCTAATGCCAGATAAGAAAGATTTTGGTTATAGTTTTCCTTGCGATGGTCCGGGACGGGGTGGTACCTGCGATATCTCGGCCTGGGATGCTTTTTATTTAGCAGTTTTCTGGATGTTGAATACTATTGGATGGGTTACTTTTTATTGGCATTGGAAGCATATAACTTTATGGCAGGGTAATGTAGCTCAATTTAATGAGTCTTCCACTTATTTAATGGGATGGCTAAGGGATTATCTATGGTTAAATTCTTCACAACTTATTAATGGATACAATCCTTTCGGTATGAACAGTTTATCTGTTTGGGCGTGGATGTTCTTATTCGGGCATCTTGTTTGGGCTACTGGATTTATGTTCCTGATTTCTTGGCGCGGATATTGGCAGGAACTGATCGAAACTCTTGCATGGGCCCATGAACGCACACCTTTGGCTAATTTAGTTCGATGGAGGGACAAGCCAGTAGCTCTTTCCATTGTTCAAGCACGATTAGTTGGATTAGCTCACTTTTCTGTAGGTTATATATTCACTTATGCAGCTTTTTTAATTGCCTCTACATCAGGTAAATTTGGGTAATTATTCTTCATCAATTTCATAAGTGAATGGGATATTATTGTATCAATGACAATACCCCACAGAGAAAAAGTAATCAACGTAATATTTCTCCATCTAAAATCTGATCTATATTTTGATTCCTGGTAGGTAATAGTACCGACTGAACTATTATGGCGAGAAAGAGTCTCATTCAGAGAGAGAAGAAGAGACAAGCACTGGAACGGAAATATCATTTGATTCGTCAATCTTTGGAGGAAGAAGGCAAAGTTTCATCATTGGATGACAAATGGGAAATTCATAGAAAATTGCAATCTTCACCACGTAATAGTGCACCTACACGTCTCCATCGACGTTGTTCTTCGACTGGAAGACCTAGAGCCAACTATCGAGACTTTGGATTGTCCGGACACGTACTCCGTGAGATGGCCCACGCATGTTTATTGCCCGGGATAACAAAATCAAGTTGGTAGGAAAATAAAAAAGTTATTGAAGTTTATTGTGATACCGGAAAAGTACCCCTATCCCTATATGGGATAGGGAGTATATCCCTTGATTGTTTGGTGTACCCATTCTGTTTATGATATCAATCAATGGTGCGGAGTAGAGTAGTCTGGTAGCTCGCAAGGCTCATAACCTTGAGGTCACGGGTTCAAATCCCGTCTCCGCCAGACCAGAACATAAGAAGTATTTTAAATCCCGTCTCCGCCAGACCAGAACATAAGAAGTATTTTGGTCCGGAAAGGATTACTTTCTCATTTGAGAAAGTATTACTCTCTCATTATCATTTTATAATTGAATGAAAAGTGAGGGAAAGATACGATCAATACATGAACTATTCATTTTCATATTCCATGTGACGGATATGGCGGGTAGCGGGGATCGAACCCGCATCTTCTCCTTGGCAAGGAGAAATTTTACCATTCAACCATACCCGCATTTTATTCGTTCTGAATATATATATATTCATAAAATTGTAACATAATATGGAAAATACATATATGTTCAATCCATTCGTAAGTAGATACCATATTCTTAATGATCCAATTATTCAATTACGGAAAACCCCTCCTCCTTGGGCCTGAAGAAAAAGGCCCTATAGAAGAGCTATAAAGCCCTCCGGGAGGGGGGGAAGTTTGAGCCTAAAACATCTAGAACAGATCTGAGATATGAAAGAATTAAGGATACCTACAAAAAGGACTAATCCGATCCATAATGATACACCCGAAAATACAACATTTTTGCTACTTGACCAGCCATCGGGAGAGGCAAGTGCAACAGGTACACCAATCACTGGTAAAAATGAAATAGCAATTAATGCAAACACAGCCGATTGGAAAGCAATAGTCATGGTTGTGATCTTACAAGCTCCCAACAGATTGAATAGACTATACCATCCGATCCCCAATTTGAAATTCTGATCAAATGCACTATGGAAAGGATTTGACCATAAATTGATCGAGTCAAACTTTTTCAATTTTATATTTGAATGTGAGAGGAGAGGGAAATTCGTTTCTTTTTTCCATTCCAGATGATCATGAAAAAATAATCATATGTCACAGGTATAGTTGGTATCGGCCTGACCTTATGCTTATAGTTAGGTATTAGGTAGAATAGAAGTTGTCCCCGGAGAGATGGCCGAGTGGTTGATGGCTCCGGTCTTGAAAACCGGTATAGTAAAAAAACTATCGAGGGTTCGAATCCCTCTCTCTCCTGTTGCTTTTTTCAACAATCACATTTATTGGTCCGGTCTAGTACAAAAAAAGAGAATAGCTCGGCTGGATATAGCCGAGCTACAAGGATCCAGTTGGAAAGTATTTTAAAAGACTCCTATCCCGCCGATATGGGAGATTGATGTAATGAAATTGAATCGATTTCTCTTCCATCTGGTTCGATCTCTTGTTTCAGTTAAGAGGAGTCATTGAAAGGACAGGTTCAAAATCACGATCAATTCCTTTCTCAAATCCTGCTGCAGCTGCACGAGCCCTTCCCGCATGCCACAAATGACCTACGAAGAAGAAAAATCCTAGAACGAAATGGGAGGTGGATAACCAACTTCGGGGAGAGACATAATTCACCGCATTGATTTCGGTAGCTACACCACCCACAGAATTTGAAGAACCTAAAGGAGCATGAGTCATATATTCTGCCGAACGTCGTTCCTGCCAAGGCTGTATGTCTTTTCTCAACTTGCTCAGGTCCAAACCATTAGGGCCCCTTAGGGGTTCCAACCAGGGAGCACGGAGATCCCAAAAACGCATCGTTTCCCCCCCAAAGATAATTTCTCCAGTCGGAGAACGCATAAGGTATTTACCTAAACCAGTAGGTCCTTGAGCAGACCCCACACTAGCTCCAAGACGTTGGTCTCTAACTAGAAAAGTAAACGCTTGAGCTTGAGAGGCTTCTGGGCCGGTGGGCCCATAGAATTCACTGGGATAAGCTGTATTGTTGAACCAAACAAAACAACA
>BSBM01003583.1:25000-44517 GCA_027924585.1 Larix kaempferi
ACGACTAGTTGTAATATCTCAGTCGCCCTAGCGAGACGTGGTCAAAAAGTGTTACAGATTGGGTGTGATCCCAAACACGATAGTACTTTTACTCTTACAGGATTTCTAATACCTACAATTATAGATACTTTACAATCCAAGGATTATCATTATGAGGATATTTGGCCCGAAGATGTAATTCACAAGGGTTATGGAGGGGTGGATTGTGTGGAAGCAGGGGGTCCACCCGCAGGAGCCGGATGTGGAGGATATGTGGTGGGAGAAACTGTGAAGCTGTTAAAAGAATTAAATGCATTTTACGAATATGATATTATATTATTCGATGTATTAGGCGACGTGGTTTGTGGAGGTTTTGCCGCTCCATTGAACTATGCAGATTATTGTGTAATAATTACGGATAATGGATTCGATGCATTATTTGCAGCTAATCGTATTACTGCCTCTATAAGGGAAAAAGCTCGTACACATCCACTCCGATTAGCAGGCTTGGTTGGAAATCGTACATCTAAAAGAGATCTTATCCATAAATATGTGGAAGCCTGTCCAATGCCCGTAATAGAAGTATTACCTATTATTGAAGATATCCGAGTTTCCAGAGTCAAGGGTAAAACCTTATTTGAAATGGTTGGATCTGAACCATCCCTTAACTATGTGTGTAAATATTATCTGGACATAGCAGATCAAATATTATCCCAACCAGAAGGTATTGTTCCAAAAGAGATTCCAGATCGGGAATTATTCAGTTTACTCTCTGATCTTTATCTAAATCCCATTGGTGGTGGGGGGCAGAAAAAAAAGAATCAGGAAAATTTACTTGGGTTTACAAGGATTTAGAATCAACAATTTATTCACAATTCGTTGTAAATTCGATCCTTTCTTTTCATTCTTCTTTTTATTCATTATTTCTTTTCCTTATTTATCCTCAACCATTTATTCTTTTCCTCCCTATTATGTCGGCCAAAATTGATGAAACTATAACTTTTGAATGTGAAACGGGTAATTATCATACTTTTTGTCCTATTAGCTGTGTATCTTGGTTGTATCAAAAGATTGAAGACAGTTTCTTTTTGGTAGTGGGCACAAAAACATGTGGTTATTTTCTGCAAAATGCACTTGGAGTTATGATTTTTGCAGAACCCCGCTATGCAATGGCAGAATTAGAAGAAGGAGATATCTCGGCCCATTTGAACGATTATGAGGAATTGAAAACGCTTTGTATTCGGATAAGAAAAGATAGAGACCCCAGCGTCATCATATGGATAGGCACTTGTACTACAGAAATAATAAAAATGGATTTAGAAGGTATGGCACCCAAATTGGAATATGAAATTGGAGTACCAATTCTAGTGGCAAGAGCAAATGGACTGGATTATGCTTTTACTCAGGGGGAAGATACTGTGTTAGCTGTAATGGCACATCGTTGTCCAGAACAAGAATTCCCCATTGGTGAATCAAAAGAAACTATAACAAAAACAAATTTATTCCCTTTTCCTCTTCTGAAGGAAAAGAAATTAGTGGAGTATGCAAATCATCCTCCCTTAGTTATTTTTGGGTCTTTACCCTCGAATTTGGTCTCTCAACTTGATACAGAATTAAGACGCCAATTCATCAAGGTATCGGGTTGGTTGCCCGCTCAGAGATATGCCGATCTTCCATCACTGGGTGATGGAGTTTATGTTTGTGGCGTTAACCCATTTCTGGGTCGTACAGCAACAACTTTGATAAGACGAAAAAAATGTGAATTAATCGTAGCTCCTTTTCCTATTGGTCCGGACGGAACGCGCGCTTGGATTGAAAAGATTTGTCCTGTATTTGGTATGGAGACCCAGAGTCTGGAGGAAAGAGAGGAACGGGTATGGGAGAGTTTAAAGGATTATCTTTATTTGGTACGCGGGAAATCTGTCTTTTTCATGGGAGATAATCTGCTAGAAATATCTCTAGCAAGATTCTTAATCAGATGTGGCATGATCGTTTATGAAATTGGTATTCCATATATGGATAAACGGTATCAAGCTGCTGAATTAGCACTTTTACAAGATACATGTATAAGAATGTGTATACCAATACCACGAATTGTGGAGAAACCAGACAATTCGAATCAGATACGACGTATGCGCGAGCTACAACCCGACTTAGCCATCACCGGAATGGCTCATGCTAACCCGTTAGGGGCGAGAGGAATTGGTACTAAATGGTCAGTTGAATTTACTTTTGCCCAGATTCATGGATTTGCCAATGCGAGAGATGTACTTGAATTGGTTACCCGCCCTCTACGACGTAATGAAAATTTAGATAACTTGGATCGAACCACCCTGGTCAGAAAGAACAACGAGTTCTATACCAGTACTTCTACTCCTAGATAAGATAACAGGGAATATATGTATTAATAGCATATGCATATATCCAGAAGTTATGTTATAATATCTATTCTAAATTGATTTCCTATATGTTAGATATTGGAATCTATTCTGTTAAATCGAATTTATGGATGTATAAAATGATAACTATTCCTATCTGTATCTCCCATATATATATGGGGGATACCAGATCTATTTATTCTATTCCTGTTTCTCATTCTTTTATTTCGATCAAAAAGGAGTTTCAATATGATAAGAGTACTTGATCTACTATGGGATCCATTATCATCATGGGTAGAAGTCTCAGGTCCGATCATTTTATTTGGGCTATATTATGGATTTATAACTACATTGCCTTTTGGTCCCTCTAAAATATATTCCATGAGATCTTTCTTTTTGGGAGAAACTCTCTATGGTATAATAGCTATAAGTGGTTCTATTATGGGACAATTAATAGTCTTTGTGTCCATGTACTATTCGCCCATCTATGCAGCGTTGTGGAAACCTCACGCAATAACTTTATTAGTGGTACCATACATGTTCTTTCGTTTTTATCAAATTAAGAAAGAACCTTCAAGTTCTGAATCTCTGCACCCCATAAATTCGATCAACAATCCAAAAATTCTAAGTATATTTATGGGTGGTCTAATTCTTCAATTGTTTAATCCCATTCTTTTAGCAAATCCCGTATTAACAAGACTGGTTAACCTCTTTCTTTTTCGTTACAGCGATAATATCTCATTTATTATAAGTAGTTTTTGCGGTTGGTTGGGTGGTCATATTCTATTCATAATTTTTACAAAATCGGTATCTTTACGTATAGAACGTAATTCACCTATCGATTATACTATATTAAGACGTTATATCCATCGAACCTTTAGTCTACTTCTTTTTTATTATTGTTTCTTCTGTTTAGGTAGAGCCCCATCACCGTTCCTTATAAGCAATAATGATTACATCGGTGACAAAAATGATCGCTCTGCGGCTAAAGATGATCACTCTGTGGCTAAAGATGATCACTCTGTGGATGCGGCTAGAGATGACCGCTCTGTGGCTAAAGATGATCACTCTGTGGCTGCGGTTAGAGATGACCGCTCTGTGGCTAAAGATGATTACTCTGTGGCTAAAGATGATCACTCTGTGGCTGCGGTTAGAGATGACCGCTCTGTGGCTATAGATCCGAAAAAACTGAAAGGACTTCTGAAAGAAGAACAATTATCATGGTTCAAGCAACCATGGCCCATTATGTTCTTTAATCATAATAGAGCTTATCGGCCGATACGATATATCGGGAATAGCCCTACTCAACTAGGTCCTGTGAGGACCGAAGTATCTCAATATTTTTTTGGCACATATTTGAGTGATGGAAAACAAAGAATCTCTTTTACGTTTTTACCTAGTGTATCGGTCCTTGGGGAAAAGCTCGGGAAATATAGAGATCTTTTAGATACTTCTTGCTCATCTGAGGATCCTTATCATAGGTGGATCCATACCATGAAAAGAAGAAGAGATTATTTAGGGAATGAATTTTCGGATCGAGTGAAAGCTTTAAGCAATGGATCTCCTGCTGAAAATGTTATGGAAAGGAGAGTTCAATTCTCCAATTCTCAGGGAGATTCTTTTACTGAAATGTATGATCCATTCCTTAATGGGGCATTCCGTGGAACAATAAACCAATTCGAGTTCCCCCAAATGCTGAACGATTCGATTATTTCAAATCTTTCGGATTTGACAGAGGTATCTATGAAAGACTGTAAAGAGGGATTCCAAAATGATCAATTTGGGTATGGGTACCATATCTCTCATCATTGGCAGGAATTGGAACACGAAAGCTTTCGACTACCCTGGGAACTCTTACCTACAGATACTGGTCGTTCGCTCATTCCGATCACTAAATCATCGGAAATAGTCAAAGTGGAACCTATTTCGAAACGGCTTTATCTATTAACAGAACGAATAATTTCAAATCAAGCAAGGAAGATCTTTGAAGAGTATTTGTCGAATATAGATTCTTCAAATATAGATTTTTATTTTGGTAACCTGATCTATCCAAAAGATTTGTTGGAAATGCCTTCTGATCAGATTCAAGAGATCTATGCAAAAGATGATGATTTGTTCATCAATTTCCTGCGGTTGGAAATAGCCCTTCGAGTAGCCTATATAGATATCGTACCGGAAATAGCTTCATGTAATGAACGGATCTACACAAACTATTTGGTTAATATTTACAGCCAAATCGACGGTAGAAACGTTGCACCCACAGGTACCGTAAAATGGGAATTTATTCTCGATCTTGTTACTACGGAACAGAAGGTTACTTCTGAACAGATTTTCCTTTTCGAGTCTTTGGCGCAACATGAGTGGACAATACTACGAAATTTTCGTGGGAATGTATCTACGGATGATTCAACGCAAACGAAAGATTTTATTACCCTTTACAACGAAATACTATTGAATGAACTTCTCCAAATTATAGAGATTCCGAAACATGTGCCTCGATTTTCATCTGGTTTGATGATAGGTGAATATGATGATGGTTCCACAACTGAACCCACAGAGAATAGGATTCGTCCAAGAAAGGTAAGAAGTACACTGACTTTTTCTCTTGGGGAAAGACAAATAGTTATGAAACGTTATTTTGAAGAGACAGATTATCGTCGGAATTTAATCAGAGGATCCATACGTGCTCAAAGACGTAAAATTATGATATGGAAGAGGATGCAACCGAATGCACATTCCTTTTTCTTTTTGGTAAGAATGGAAATACCCGCTTATCCTAAAGATTATTACGACATGTCAAATTCTGATAGAGTGAATGAACAAACCCAGAAGAAGAAAATCCATAGATACGAAGAATCGAAGCCGATCATCCCCTCCTACAATCCGGCACTCGTTGAGTCCTTATGTACACTGTGGTCGGAATTGAACCATTTAAGAGGTTTATTATTAGTGGCTCAATCAATTTTGAGAAAACGTATAATATTACCATCACTTATAATAGCCAAGAATATCGGTCGTATATTACTATTTCAAGTCCCCGAATTTTCCAAAGATTGGGAAGAAATGAGGAGAGAAGTGCATGTAAAATGCGCTCCTGATGGAGCCGAATTTTCCGAAACAGAATTCCCAGACAATTGGAAACAAAATGGTATGCAGATAAAGCTTCTATTTCCTTTTCGTTTGAAGCCTTGGCATAGATCCAAACTCCGATTCGAAAACAAATTGCGTTGGAGTTATTTAACAACTCTTGGATTGGAAACTGACGTACCTTATGGTGATCCAATCCCAAATTTAGGACCTTTTTCCGAATTTTTTCAACCTATCTTCACAAAATTTATCTTCAAAAAATTGAAAAGAGGATTGAGGAGAGGATGGATCATCTTCAAAAAAGTGAAAAGAGGATTGAGGAGAGAATTTATTCTCTTCCAAAAATTGAAGAGAAAATTAATGGGATCTACAGGAATAAGACGCGTTCCACAAGTTAGATATATAGACAAGAGTGAACTGAATGACCGGATACAAAATCAATTACCGAGTGAGGCTACCCCTATGAGTAGTGCAAATGATTCACCAGAAGTTAATGATCAATTTGGATATGAAACCCGAACAATTAATGTTAAAGATAATGATCAATTTGGATATGAAACCCGAACAATTAATGTTAAAGATCCAGATGATCGGACGACCACAATGAAGGAGCGGATCGAATCTATCGCGATCATAAATAGCCCTCCTATAACTGGAATGTCTCTGGTGGATTCAGAGATTAATACCGGATCGAAGGGGAGTTTTAACATATTGGGATCAACATTAAAAAAACGATTGGTTCAGATTCGGCGAATACCTGGTCGATTTCGAAATAAAAGTGTCCAATTAATCCGAAAAAGGTTCTATTCTATGAAATTAATGAAACTTTTTCTCAAAAGAATGGACCAAGATCTTTTACCAAGTGTTATTCATTTCATCGGGTTAAATATCAAATTTTGGATTCGATCCGCTTGGATCCGATCCACGGGGAATATAGCAACAATTTACGGACGAATATTCATTCTCAATAATGATATTTCAAGAATAAAGAGAGGTCAAATTACCAACTACTATTTGATCAACGAAAAAATACAAGATTTTGAAATTCGTCCTGATCAAAACATGTTCTCAATGTCCCAAGCATATGTATTTCACAAAATATGGCAGATAAGGGCAATGAACAGGTCCTATTCAAAGTATTTATTACAATCTCGAGCCCAAACATCATATCCCTTGATCAAGAAGAAGATCAAAGAATTATTAGATATACAAAGAATATTGGATCACGAGAAACCACAAGATCTGAAGGAGAATGACTGGAAACAATGGTTGAGATGTTTTGACCAATACAATTTATCCCCACAGATATGGTCTAGGATAAACCCACAGAAATGGAGAAATATAGTAAGTAAGCAATGTACGTGCTATGAAGAACGATTCATTCCCTATGAACAACAAAAAGATTCTATATTTGCAGCTGTGATGGAACCTTCTTTGGGATTACTTCGGAAAATAAACAAACGTTACAGATACGATCTTTTATCATATAGTTATCTCAATTCGACAAAAGATTTGGATATTCTCAATTCGGCATCGGATATTCTCAATTCGGCATCGGATATTCTCAATTCGGCATCGGATATTCTCAATTTGCCGAAAGATTTGGATATTATCAATTCGCCAAAAGATTCGGATATTATCAATTCGGCATCGGATATTATAAATTCGGCATCGGATATTCTCAATTCGCCCAAAGATTCGGATATTCTCAATTCGGCATCAGATATTATCAATTCGCCCAAAGATTCGGATATTATCAATTCGGCATCAGATATTATCAATTCGCTAAAAGATTCGGATATTATCAATTCGCCAAAAGATTCGGATATTATCAATTCGCCAAAAGATTCGGATATTATCAATTCGGCATCGGATATTATCAATTCGCCAAAAGATTCGGATATTATCAATTCGCCAAAAGATTCGGATATTAACGGACCGCCAGTACAACCTGATATACCAGATGATCAAGATATTATCGATCGTGAAGGAATTCCCAGGGAAAAGTGTATTCGTGATATTATCGAGGAGGATTGGAAGGGTACCGATTTCAATCTCGTGAATGGTCCTCGTTCTACTATTGATATTTACGATGCTATTGATATTTACGATGCTATACGTTCTTGTACTTACGATCATACAACAATGATTGACAGGCAGAAGACTGATCTTAAGACTGATCTTAAAACTGATCTTAAGACTGATCTTAAGACTGATCTTAAGACTGATCTTAAGACTGATCTTAAGACTGATCTTAAGACTGATCTTACGACTGATCTTAAGACTGATCTTATTACGAATCAGCAGGGGATTGATGAGACGCAAAGAGACAATGTTGGCATTATGGATTCTCCGGAAATCGAGAAGAGAGGATCCGGATTAGATTTAAAATTATGGTTATTCCCGGAACTTTTGGGAATCAAGAATATATATTACACTAAATCGAAGTCCGTACCAGGAAAATCGTTTTTACGAGACGAACGAGACCGGAAAAAGATAGAGGAAGAAGAAACAGATGTTCTAAAACAAGGAATAGGTCTTAGATCAGATGTTCAGAACAAAAAAGGAACAGAGCATAATCGGAACGATGAATATGGTAAAGTAGAAGAGAAACAAACTGGTAAAGTAGAAGAGAAACAAACTGGTAAAGTAGAAGATCAACAAACTGGTGAAGTAGAAGATCAACAAACTGATGAAAAGAAAAAAACTGGTAAGCCTCAAGTTTTTGTTCAATACAAAGCGGTAGAAGATATAGGAGAAGAAAGTATATCCAAGCTGTCGGAGATTTGCAGGGTTATGTCCGGAATTAAGGATCCGGAACAATATATTTGGACCAATATCCAAGAGGGAAATGTTAACCTAAAACTACTGTTTCTTATTCTTCAGAATCAGAAGGACAATAAAAATGAAATATCGGAAGAGAATATTCCTCAGGGGGATGTTTCGAGAAAGGTAAGCAATGGAAATGACATATTGGAAGAGAATCTTCTTCAAGAGGATGTTCCGAAAAAGGTAAGCAATGAAAATGAAATATCGGAAGAGAATCTTCTTCAAGAGGATGTTCCGAAAAAGGTAAGTAATGAAAATGAAATATCGGAAGAGAATCTTCTTCAAGAGGATGTTCCGAGAAAGGTAAGCAATGGAAATGAAATATCGGAAGAGAATATTCCTCAGGGGGATGTTCCGAGAAAGGTAAGCAATGGAAATGAAATATCGGAAGAGAATATTCCTCAGGGGGATGTTCCGAAAAAGGTAAGCAATGGAAATGAAATATCGGAAGAGAATATTCCTCAGGGGGATGTTCCGAAAAAGGTAAGCAATAGAAATGAAACATCGGTAAATAAAAAAATATTGGTCCCCGAACCATATCGTTTATCAAGCATACCGGATGACGAATTCCTGATGTATAAAATCGTCAGTATTTCATTGAAGTTTCCAAATAGAGCCCGGGAGTGGATAGATGGAAATCTTTATGATGGATCTGCGCAATGCGGTAAAATTCTGGGGGATAGAAAAAACATTTTTAGTTCCCTCAATTTAGAAGATATTTTGCTTCCAAAACGTCGTAGAGAATTTCGAATCCTGAATCGGTTTGATCCGGAGAATGATCATGTAGGATTTTCCAATGGAAAAGACATACAAAATGACGAAGAACTCATGGGAAGAGACCAACATCTTAGCGTAGATACAACACAAATAATTAAACGTTTTCTTTGGCCTAGTTATCGATTAGAGGATCTTATTTGCATGAATAGATATTGGTTCAATACAAATGATGGGAGTCGATCTGCGATGTTGAGAATACGTATGTATCCCCAAACTTTCAATTGATAGATTTTTTGCTTCAATTCCGTTTTCGTCGAAAAAAAAAAAAAAGAATTGATTCAATAGAGTTTCAGGATATGGCCAAAATTGAACCAATCTGTTCGTTCCATTTCATCAATGTGAAAAGATTCTACATATCGTATCGTATTTTGCCATAGGTCCAAAACTAGATGTTCCTCCAAGAAGATAGAAAGAATCCGACCAATTTTTCTTAAATAGAAATGGTCGGAACGAATCAGAATTATTATATGGACCATGAAAACGAAAGAATGGATCTAATTCTTTTTTCTGACTCGGGAAAAAAATTCCATTCAGCTCCGGGAAAATTTGTTTTTTTATGATTAAGAATTTGTCCATTAGTTCGTCTCTTATTCCCAATAAACAGAGAGGATCTGTTGAATCTCAGGTATTTTATTTAACCAATCGAGTCCTAAGACTTACCCAGCATCTGCAATTACACGGAAGAGACTATTCATCCCAAAGGGGTTTGTGGAAAATTTTGAGCAAACGTAAGCAACTTCTGGTTTATCTCTACAAGAGGGATAAACTTCGTTACGATGAATTAATTGGTAAATTGGGTATTCGTGGGCTAAAAACCCGTTAATTTTTAAGTTTTCAATTCCAATCCAATTTTTAGAGATCCCGGATCCTGATTAGTCGTTCTTTTGTTATCATTTATAAAACGAACCGGAGAGGGGTGACATATAACCATGCTTGCTGAAAGACCCCCTGATGGTAAGTATGGATCCTCATTATCCATCGATGGTGTTCTTCGACTTATTGCTAGATGGTAAAGATGTTATCGACTGTGAACCTCTATCAGATTATTTACATAGGGGGGGAGGGATAAAATTGTTTAGAACCGAACAATAGTCCAATATCTCCCCTATGTAACGCAATGGGATTATTTAGTTACTATGTTCACAGAGGCAATAACGGTAAATGCGCCGAAAAGATCGATCGGGAAATATGTATCCCGAAGGGATAGCTATAGCAGAGTGATTATGCTAGAGTTGGGTCGTATAGCTTTTCATGGCGGATATCGGTACGCAAACTCTCTCTTCCTATATTTTTCACAAACTCCCTTCTCTTCTATTTTTGGAGAGAGGGATCAGAATATCTATTCAATATGACCAGAATCTATCGAAATCTCTATAGTATTACGATTGATCAAAAACATTATTGATACATATAAAACTCATTATTCAAATTACCTGTCATGATTGGACCATATTCGGGGTGATTTGGAGGGATCGAAATGATACAAATATCTTTGTCCCATTGACAAAAATACAGAACCTTAACATATTGGTTCCAAATATAATGGATAGGATTCGTTTTATATTCATAATATCCCGTTATTAGCCATCTTTATTGGGCATATATTAGAAGATTTGGCTATATATGATCTTATTCAATTTAAAACTTTTTACTAACTAATGGAGATCCAATGGCACATTCGGTCAAAATTTATGATACATGTATTGGTTGTACCCAATGCGTACGAGCTTGTCCCACAGATGTATTGGAAATGATACCTTGGGAAGGATGTAAGGCTAAGCAAATTGCTTCTGCTCCAAGAACAGAAGACTGCGTAGGTTGTAAGCGGTGCGAATCCGCTTGTCCAACAGATTTCTTGAGTGTACGTGTTTATTTATGGCATGAGACAACTCGTAGTATGGGTCTAGCTTACTGATCAATATGCACAATAAAAATGGTTAAATCCATCTCATATTTTTTCATTCTTTTTTTTATCCACTGATAAAAACCCATACTCGAATCCAAGATTTCGAGTATGGGTTTTTATAGAGAGAGATGGAAAGTATCTTCTATTTCTATAATGAGCGAATTACCTTGGCTCGGTCAACAATATTTGTTAGTTCGCCCATATCTGCAGGTTCGGTAATATCATTATTTCCCCATCCATAAAGGGAGGGAATGAGCTGATCCGATGGTATACTCTAGGTATTTTTTTACTAGAACTCTTCCTCATTACCTATACATTCCGTCCGTTACCATTTCCAATTCGATAATTCATTGATCCGATTGAAAGAAGAAAGAGTCTAACTGGATAGATCTTATTTATTTTCATTGGAGATTGGGAATTGACGGACTTTCCATTGGACCTATTTGACGGGATTTGTTACCACTTTGGCCATTTCAGTTGCTTGGCCAGTTACTCAAAATCTTCGATCGTTGCATTTTATGCAATAAAATCACCAATTTTTCCCTTACATACCTGGTTACCTAATACTCATGGGTAAGCACATTATAGTACATGTATGCTTCAGTAGCCGTTCCATTTCAAATGGGAGGATATGGGTTAATCCAAACATAGAATTGCTACCTCATGCTCATTTTATATTGATTTTCGCATAGGAGCGGTTCAAATCGTCTATGCAGCTCCAACTTCTCTGGGTCAACGGAATTGGAAAAGGAGGATAGTCTTCAGTATCCCATATGGGTTTTGTAATTATTGGTTCCATGGTAGATACAGGTCTTAATGGATCCATTTGAAAATGATCTTTCATGGATCAATTGGTGCGGCACTTTCATTCTTAGCGGGAACAAGTGACGATAGGATACGTACTCTTCTTCTTAATGAAATAAATGGTAGGGCTATGCTAATACCTAAAAGACTATGTCCAGTAGTTTTTAAATGTCTTCTTTTGCATTGCCGGAAATCCGTGGTTTTGTGGCAGAATCTATTAGATTTTCTTCCCGAGAAAAATGACTGGATAAATATTATTCGACCTTCCAAATTGAATCATTGTTACTGCAATAGCGGCAATTGGAACGATATTAACTCCCATCCACTTGTTGTCTATGTTACGTCGAATATTCTATATAAGTTTAGAATGTGACGAACCCTCATATAACGGATTCTGGACCAAGAGAGATTTGAATCCTGATCTGTCTCTTTCTACCCATAATAGGTATTGGTGCTTATCCCGATCCAGTTCTCTTTATATTGGATGATGGGGTAGAAGTTAGTTAATCTCGATCCTTCCATCCATGAAATGAATGGCAAAAAATTATTTTTGTACTTTCCGAATGGATTGTTAGCTATATAATAGAATTAATGGATCCAACTTTTTTCTCTTTTGAGAGATTAATGGAATGGAGCGAATCAACAATGAAATTCTTTATCTTTTAATATAGTTCAAGTTATTTCAAGTAGTGATTCCATAATTCTATAATAAATCTTTGAAATAACTTGGACCAGTTATTGATGTCACTTATTTTCAATTACATAAAGGAACTGGATCGAATCTATCCTTCCTTTTCCCTCCCGGAATTCGGTCCATTTATGGTTCCAACCATCCATAGCTGTGTAACCCTATTCCTAATAGATTGACCCCCAAATAACGGATCCAAACTATAGAAAATCCTAAAGAAGCCACAATTGCCGGTTCCTCACCCTGCCAACCCTTATTCATTCTAGTATGCAGATAGATTGCGAATATGGTCCAAGTAATTAATGCCCAAGTCTCTTTTGGATCCCAGCTCCAATAAGATCCCCATGCTTCATTGGCCCATATTGCTCCAGAAAGAGTACCTATGGTTGAAAGAGAAAAACCGAGACCAATCGCACGATAACTCCAATTATCTAATTGTTTAATCAATTGACATTTACGATAATTCGTTGATGAAAAAGAAAAAGTGTATTGCAAATCACTTTTTTGTTTTTCATGTGAATAAAAATTTTCATTGGTAAGAATGGATCGGGAAAATAAATTGTCCATCGCACCAAGAAGAACCTGTCTATTTACTCCGGACATAATTACTAGAAGAGCTATTGATGCTAGGGATCCACATAAAAGGGTTGCATAGCTGAACAATATCATACTTACATGCATCATTGACCAATGAGATTGTAGCGCGGGTACTAACATTCCGGATCGTTGCATTTCCTCCGGAAGACCTAAAGTAGCAAAACCATGAGTTAACATAGCACTTGGCGCCGTGATTGCACCTAACCACCGATCATCTCGGCTCCGTACTTCTAGAACTATATGGAGCACGGATGAACTCCAGGAAAGGAACATGAATGATTCATACAAATTACTCAACGGTAAATGTCCCGAATAGAGCCAACGAGTAATTAATAATCCCGTTGTACAAAGAAAAGTAACTATCATGCCCTTTCCTCCCGAACTACTTAGTCCTTCAATTCGATAAACTAAGGTTCCCCAATAAATGAGAGTGACAACCAAAATAAGAGAAAAAGAGATGTGAGCCAATATATGTTCTAAAGTTATGAATATCATAATAAACCCATTTATTCATTTTATTCCCAAATGAGATCTATGATGGAAAGATAGGATTGATCTATCACAATGGAAATAGATTGAACAGATATTGCTACATAGGAAGAATTGATTGATGAGATCTTCTTGGAAAAATGCCGCCACTCGGATTTGAACCGAGATGCTCTCGCACTGCTTCCTAAGAGCAGCGTGTCTACCAATTTCACCATGGCGGCTTCGTAGGGACCATACTAGCTTATTTACACCAGATCGTCAATGTTATGAACGTGTCTAGCAGAGGGAGTAATCTGTGAATATAACATATGTCCAAATAAAATATAAGTTGGGGCATTGACATTTGAATCAATTTTATGTTGGTTGATGGTTATAACGGAGCATGGCGCAGCTTGGTAGCGTGCCATCTTGGGGTGATGGAGGTCGTGGGTTCAGATCCCGCTGCTCCGAAAGAGAATGAGGAAATAGTAACATGCGTTATCGGACAAAGAATATCTTTCAATTTTGGTTCACGATGGTCGGAGCAGCTAGATTCCAAACAATAAAGAGAGATACATGGCTCAGCACTTTTCAATCTTTTTGATTGGATGGTTTGATTATATACATATCTAGAACGAAACTATGTTTCTGATCCATGATTTCCCGTGTTATTTTTCTCCAATATCCTGTTGGACTTTTCAATTTGAGGGGAGACATCCAAATATATTGATAGCTCACAATAATATTACATACGGGTTAATATGACTATATACAGGCTGCTAATTAATTGATCCTATTTTAGTTACTGAGATGTAGAAAGGGGTTTCATTAATAGGATAAAAAGTTACACTAGATTACGCACCTATATTTATTTTGGTCAGCTCTTTTTATGTATCTCTGCTACAATAGTTTGGGCATTACGCATTATAAATGGTAGAGATACGAATAACGATGATGACTTTGAGTTCTCCTAAAGGATTGAGCACTCTTTTCCATCCAACCATAAAGGAGGGAAAGAATGGGTTCAGACCCAATAAGGGGATGAATCATTGGGAGGAGCAGAAGCAGAAGAAGGATGAATCGAGATATCTGAAACTACAAATTAGTAATTATTCACCATAGAGCAATAACCTGCATCTATTACGAAATGCACGAGCGATTCCATCATAAAATAATATCATCCCCATGCATGATTCCGTAGGTTCTGTACCATTATTTATAAAAAATGAAATCGTTTCGATTCTAGTTTCGGATCGAAATGGATGGATTGGGATGTTGATAAGGTTTAGCTACCGGAAATATAGCATAATGGTAATGCTGAAGTTCATTCGGGATCCTTACAAAAAATGATGAACTCTAATCCTTTTCCAGTGGGAAGGAAGGCGGAATGAATAGAGGAATGGTTTATAAATTCCCCATTTCTCCAGATTGGCTGAAGGGAAGTACTGTAATGGAACTAATTAATGACCGTGTCCCTTTCGTACAACCACCCTTGGAGTACCCGAATAAAATGATTTATTTCGCATCACCATTCTCCAGGGTCCTGAAGGGTGGTGTCGTATATTCGCTCGTGTTGTGCTATGGATCATCCAAATCAATTGATTTCAATTTTGATTCGGATGATCCAGAGGAATCATCATTGGCTATGCAATAAAAACTTTTTGAATGACCGGTGGAGATAGACTTAGCTAAAGAAAAAGCTTTTATTGCGGCCCGATATGCTTTTCCCTTCCAAACATTTTTACGAATTTTTTTCTTGGATCTAGAAGTACGCTTTTTTGGAACTGCCATAAGGAACAATGGGTTTAATTCATATATTGTGATGTGAAAGACATCTTATGTATTTCATTTATTCATTTCTCTCGTAGAGAACTCCGCATATTCTTTATCGGAGTCTGCTGCAAATTGAATCAATCCATTCTCTCGACGAACACGTAAAATAAATAATAATGGAATCTACCAATTCAATTTAAAGGTCAATTTCCATGATATATTCTCATCCATTTTATAGAATATATTTATATAACGATCGATATCGAGGGAATATCTTTTTCATCCTTCTTCGAATGAGTTTCACTCGGTCCTTGATTCTCCGCGATCATCTCATCCTTCTTGTTAATGTTCCTGTCATATCCTGAATTGAAACTAATGGGATTGGAATGCTTTATGGATCGATTGTAAGATCTTTTCAATTGGAAAGACAGGAAAAGATGCGGAAATATAAACCAATTTTTGTTTAAAGGTTTTAAATATTCTTCCGATGTTTCATTTCCGAGTTCCATAAAGTTTATATGTATAGGAAATAGTTTCATCAAACAGAAATTTTTTCTCTCGATCATACTACTTTTATGATTGACGTGATATATGAGGACCGAGAATGTAAGTACTACTACACCTTTTATCAAAAAATATGGATTTCTTTTACGTAGATCGCGTAAAAGCAACGTACTAAGAATTCTAAGGTCAAAGAGCTTTATAAGGCGCTTCCGATGCGAAAGGATTTGAATTAAAAATTCATCAAATTGGATTCGGTCTATGGATTGCATAGAAATTTATAACTTTGTATCTCTTCCCATTTTATTAGCCAGGATCTTCTTTTTTTCATTTATTTTTTACCCCAATTACAGGGAGAATGAATCTAATTCAATACCATGAAAAAGAAAGAGTTCGTGTAAATGAAACGAGCGAGCCTCTGGAGTGAAGAGAGCTATAATATTCAAAACATAAATTTGTTTGATGGAAGGGCTCACATACATTCAGAATTGTTTTAGGCATAACTTGAACTTGTATTCATTCGCTTCATATCGGCCCGGAGCTCACTTCCAGTATAGCCATCCCATACCCTATCATGTAAATACCACGGGCCTCCTACGATACGAAGAGTCATAAAATAAAAAAAAAAATAGATAGAAGGGCTCACATTAGGTTTAGGGATAATCAGGCTCGAACTGATGACTTCCACCACGTCAAGGTGATACTCTACCGCTGAGTTATATCCCTCCCCTACCCTCATCTGGAAAGAGAACTGACTTATGAATAATAACTTACCAAAGGGTCGATAGACTCAACACCACTATCCCCACTATTTTATCTCGAACAACTTGAAGCCAGACCTTCCTTCTTTTCACACTACTACGAAAAGAAAGAATGAGAAAGAAAAGACTAGATACTTTTCTGAGTCAATTCTATCGAAAATAGTATTTCCTACTGATTCGAATCATAACATATGGTCCCGTAAAATCGGTAATATTTTACCTATCTCGATCAAGAAAGTTTTACATTAACATGAAAAATATTTTGTTCAGCATGTTTGATCCGATCTAGCACTAGTGCGTGCGAAAAGGACTTAATATTGTTTGGAAAAACAAGGAGAACAGGATCGAGTAAAGATTATACGGAGATGATACGGATCAAATTGTTCTTCTTGCACCAAGGATATTACCGTTTCCGAAAAATAAGATCTACTTTTATATCTTTTATATCTCTTTCCATTCAAAAGTTTCGATGTTTTTCCACTTCGAGACCCCAAAAATGAACAAATTCCTTTTCTCAGGAACACGTACGGGATCCATCATTACAGAACAGAAAAGAGAAGACCCTATGCTATGCAACCGTTAACTACTTAATATAAATACATTTACATCCTACCGGAACATAATTTGTAACTAGCATCGCTATCCTCTTGCCTAGCGGGTAAATATTGACTTCCCTAGATGGAAATACTTCTGAATCTGGATCGATGTGAGAGTACAACTACATTTCCAAAATGCATGTTGTCTCTTCGGAACAGATTGACCCCTTCGCTCTCTCGTGGTACAATCCTCTTCCCGCTGAGCCCTTACTTTTTTTTTCCACCGATCCACAGAAACAAGATATAGGACTGATGCCAGCAGTTCATCATAGGAGAAAAGACTCACCGAGCGAGATCATTGACTAATCAGATAAAAAGGAACTTCCTTTTCCGTATACTTTCTCTGGCCATATCGATTGCTATTTGCGGGCCTTACACAGTCGATCATATCTCATATAGATATGGATATATAATCTCTTCAACATAGGTCATCGAAATGATCTTGGACAACCCCAACCAAAGCACGAAAGCCAAGATCTTTCATTAAATTGATTCCTGTTCGAATTCGAACAGTGTATAACCACATGGATAAGCTCACATTAACCCGTCAATTTCGAATCCAATTTGTGATTTGGAGGAATGATATATCGAGATATCAAGAAGGAATTAGCATGTAATAATGTCGATTCATACAAAAGAGTATTTTTTCAGACGCTATACTTATAGGATGGGAATAGAGAAGGAATAAGAAATCCCGAAGATTTTGCATAATCTTAAAAAAAAAATAAAAAAAGATGATTCATTAGTGTTTGGTTAGAACACGAAAACGTGGTTTTACTGAATTGGTTCCAGTTACTCTTTGCGACATAATGCATGAAGGAAGGGAATATGAATATTCTCGAACAACGAAAAAAATCCAATTTATCCTACTTCGAAAGAATCGAACGAGAAGCCGTATGAGGTGCAAATCTCATGTACGGTTTTGTAGAGTGACAGTGAAGACAACTTATCTGTCAACTTTTCCACTATCACCCCCAAAAAACCAAACTCTGCCTTACGTAAAGTTGCCAGAGTACGATTAACCTCTGGATTTGAAATAACTGCTTATATACCTGGTATTGACCATAATTTACAAGAACATTCTGTAGTATTAGTAAGAGGAGGAAGGGGTTAAAGATTTACCCGGTGTGAGATATCACATTGTTCGAGGAACCCTAGATGCTGCCGAAGTAAAAGATCGTCAACAAGGGCGTTCTAGTGCGTTGTATATTCTTACTTATCTAAGACTTGTATCATTTCATGATGATGCCATGTGAATTGCTAGGAACATGTGAAGTATATGGCTAACCTAAGAACGAACGTTTTGTAAGGGGACTAGAGCAGGCTACCGTAAAACAAACGATCTTCTTTTTCTAGGAGATTTGGAACTATTATATGTCTAAGGTTTAATATCGAAATCATTTTCGAAGTTTTCCCTGATTGTTTCAACAGAAAATTTTAAATACCTTGACCTTTTTAGAACAGGTTCGAGTCAAATAGCAATGATTTGAAACACTTTTTTTATACACTATTTTGTAAACCTAAGGACTTGATCGTATAGATATGTAAAATACAGGATTTCCAATCATAGCAAAAGAAAGAAAGGGAACGGATACTCAATCGAGAGTGAGTAAACAGAATTATATGCATAAAGAATATATCTCATCTATGCAGATATAATCATGTGGAAAGCCGTATTCGACGAAAGTCGTATGTACGGTTTGGAGGGAGATCTTTCATACCTTTAGAGATCCACCCTACAATATGGAGTCAAAAAGCCAAAATAAATGATTTATTTTCAGCCTTTATGAATAGATTCTTGAACCTTTTTCACACTCATGTCACGGCGAAGTACTGCAGAAAAAAAAACTGCAAAATCCGATCCTATTTATCATAATCGATTAGTTAACATGGTGGTTAACCGTATTCTTAAAAACGGGAAAAAATCATTGGCTTATCGAATTCTTTATCGAGCCATCAAAAATATTCAACAAAAGACAGAGAAAAATCCACTATCTGTTCTACGCCAAGCAATACGTAGAGTAACTCCCAATGTCACAGTAAAAGCAAGACGTGTGGGTGGATCAACTTATCGAGTTCCCATCGAGATAAGATCTACACAAGGAAAAGTACTTGCCATTCGTTTGGTTATTAGGGGCATCTCGAAAACGTCCGGGTCGAAATATGGATTTCAAATTGAGTCACGAATTAATGGATGCTGCCAGAGGGAATGGCAATGCTATACGCAAAAAGGAAGAGACCCATAGAATGGCAGAGGCCAATAGAGCTTTTGCACATTTCCGTTAATTAATAAAAAGGATCGAGCGAGATCTACCTATCTATATAGTTGATTTACATATCCTGATAAATTATAAATTGATTCCCGTTCGGATC
>BSBM01003584.1:0-47683 GCA_027924585.1 Larix kaempferi
AACATCATGGTCAATTTGAGAGTGAAAAGTTGGCGTATCACCCAGTGGAACCTTATGCTGCATCACTGAAAGCCCCAGTTCCTAGCTGCGAGCAGTTCACCGAAAAGCCCCCATAAAAATCATATCACTTCCCAACTGCCCACGGTTAATTACCCAGTGATCATTTCAGTTGTTCCCAATAGCACTTAGTTACACCAGCTTAGTTACCAACTGCCAGCTCGAAGTGATCGAATCACCCAGTTCACTAATGCCCAAATCCCACCTACCGTTTCGCTGTTCTCATTTAGCAAATCCTCCATATTTAGAGGGGCCGAGGAATCATTTTTTCAAAGTAATATTTTTATTACTTCAATTTTTCATTTCTTGAACTTCACCTATAACAGGCAGGATCACGTCGATTGCCTTTAGGTTCAGCGGGAACCTTCTCTGTTTGAGTGAGTGGCTTCTTTGTGCTGGGTGAATGGCTTTCCGTTTGCTGTTAAAGGAACGGCCTTCTGCAAATGGCTTCTATCTGCTGTTAATGGAATCTACGTGCCATGGATGGGACGGACAGGGAAGGGCTATGTGCAGTTAGACCTCGCAACAAGAGCAATTTCACACAACTCTTTATATACAATACACCTCTTTAGGTTTGTTCATACAACGTACTCACAATCTTTGCTAGAACCTCTGCTCAGTCTAGAAGCTCTTGTCGTTGATAGCTCTAGTCATTGAACCTCTAGTCATTTCATTGCAGCTAGACCAGTTGTCATTGCCAATAGCTTGCAGTCATAGCCAGTTGATCACAGCCAGGAGGAGCCTTAAGGGCATAGCCAGCAGGTCATTTCAGTAAGTTCTCCAGAGTTGTTCAGTTCAATGAGACTAACAACCTATTAGTAAAGCTTAGCTCAACAACACGGGAAACCTCAGAAGTAAGCTTCTCAGAGAAGTACAGCTAAGTTCAGTATTTTAAATGCATGTTATCAACTAGTTTAGAACCAGATTGATCCGAGCTATAGCACAAAAAGAGAAAGAACTACACTTATACTCAACAGAGAGAGAGGCACTACTACTACTCTAAGAGAAAACTCAAGAGAAAGGCAAGTTGAAATAAAGCTAAAGTAGTATCATTTCTACTAGTGGGGAAAAAGAGTTGCACTACAGCTCATTATAACTAGTTGTTAGAGTTAGAGTTTCAACTTATACTACGGGACTAAAGTTGAACTACTAGAGAGGGAGATTTAAGCTCTATCGGTTAGAGAAAGGCAAGTGAAAAAAAAGAAAGCTAATTTATCTTTTAAGGCTTCTTACCATGGACAAAGGCTTAAGGCATCGAGAAGAAATATTTGCATAAATAAATCTCTATACATATGATACTTACATATATACTCACTGTGCCGTTGTAATTTGTAATCTTAATATGCAATTACTTATTTATCTATTCCCACCCAACCTACGAAAACATACTCTAATTCTAGAAGCTCTTGTCAGCGAGCTCTTGTCAGCGCATGAACTCTTGGCAAGTAAGTGCGTGTCTTTCAGTGCAAGAAATAAAAGCTCTAGGCATGGAAGCTCTTGTTGGTGCATGAATAAGCTCTTTCAGTGCAGCTTGTCAGTGCATGAAGCTAGTGCCAAGAAGTCAGTGCTTGTTAGAAATAGAATCGGGCATAAATAATAGTTATATACTAAATAGAGCATCTAGTTATCTACAATGAGCTAGTTCATATGGCTTTCACTCTCTATGGCTTAAGGCAGTATGGGCTAGTACTAAAGCGGAAAGCAAAGATGCTGATTTCAATTATCCTGGAAATAATGCTCCTTGGAATGCTTTTGCTCCTCCTGGTAATGCTGCTAGTTCAACTGCTGATTGAAATGTTGGTTGAAACTGGTGCTTTGAATGATCAAAATGCTTCTGCCTGGGACTGGGAATTATGTTGGAAAAAACTTATGATGGGAATGATCCTGGAACTGCTGGGAATAAGGCTGGTCCAATTGCAGCTGGGAATGCTGTTGGAATCTGCTCTTTGTACTGCTGGTCGTGATGCTTGGAATGATGGAACTAATTATCTTACTCCTTTTGGTTGTGCTGGTTGTTCCGCTGGAAAGAATGATGAGGCTGGGAATAATAATTATGATGAGATAGGGTTCATCAACCAATCATTCAATAAGACCGTTTATCCTGGCTAGGTTTGTGTTCGAACATGTTTAGACTTCGCTCACAATTGGCTGTTTTACTTATTCCAAATATCCCGTTGAGGTCAAATCTGAATCCCAATCCGGGATCTTAAACGAAAAATATTGTGCATAAATATATAACAACCATTTCACGGTAATTGTGCTGCTTAGCTTGGGCTTCCTTTAAAGCGGAGTAGTACTGGAAATAGGGATGCTTCAACTTCTGCTTATGCTGGTTCAACTTATGCTGGTTCAACTTATGCTTATTAGAATACTGCTAATAATTATGATGCCGGGAATGAGGCTGATTAAACTGGTGATGCTGGGAATCATTATGATGCCGGAACTGCTGATTTCAATAATTGAATTTCAACTTATTTGGAATAAGGCTGGTGCTGCTGCTGGTGTTACTATGCTTACTGGGACTTATGATGATGCCGGGGAATGCCATTGAAACTGCTTATTCAAATGTTGGTTCTCCATTGCGAGCTCTGACTGGGGTCTTACTAGTTAGCATGCTCCTTAACCTCGGTACTTATAGGTAGTGGTGTATCCATTAAGACTATATGTAACTCCCTGTTCTATAAAAGTGGTAGTATTACTAGTAGTAGGAGCAATTATGGGATAGTTCTTAGTAAGAGCTCTAGAGAGAAATGTACTAAAATATGGAAAATTAGCAATATTCTATTCTCTCTATTAATGATATTATACTCTCTTAATCAAACTAAATTGCTTGTAACTATAACAATTAGGTGAGATTATCCTAATTAATATGGGCGTGACAGAGAAAGATTAGCTATATTAGGAGGGATATTATAGACAGCTTAGCCTTAGTAATCTACTAACCACCATTAGGTATATTAGATTTTCCCCTTTAGTTAGTATGAGGAGCCCCTGGTACTGGTCGTTATAAACCTCCTATCTAGGACTTCTATAGCTACACCTCTATCTCTTACTCGTTATAGCATGCTCCTTAAGATACTGGTAAGTTAGTATACCTCTTACTCCTTGGTAAGATACTACTCATGCTACTGGTAGTGCTGGAACTGGCTAATCTACAACTGGTGAGGATGCTATTTCTTCCCTATAAAAGCTGAAGCAATCGGAGCTCGTCGGTACACATACCTAAACCCCAAATACAGGCTTCATTCTGATCCCTTTCATACTATTTAGGCCTATTAGCTAGATTAGTCATATTAGGATCTCTATTAGGAATATCTTATACTTCTATCTAACTTCTATTATCTCTTATTATACTTCTCTTATACTTTGCTTATTTATTATACTTGTATTCTCCTTGTATTATACTTGACTTATACTTCCCTTATTATTCTCTCTTATTCTAAATTAGTCATCTTAGTATTATTCCTGCCTATTCTTAATTATAGCGGGCTCACTCACTTATACGTTCAACACACACCTAAAACCATTACAGGAGCAGCAGGAACACCTACTCTCAGATTGGGTATGACTTCCAAGTCTAGCATACTTAGGTTTATATTAAAGGGATGAACCCCTCTCGCCCTTTTGGATCTTATTAGTCGGGTCCTACTTCTTGGTGCTGGTACACAGATACGTCGGTACTGGTACATCTAGCTAAAAAACCAACAGAAACGGCATCTACTCATCTTCCTTTGATTAGGCTTGCCCTTTGTACCCTTGCCTTTGATTAGGGGGCCACCACTTGACCATCATAGGCCACTACTACTTGACCATCATACCTAGAGCTCTTGAATAACCCATTCCTCCTATAGCTACTCATGATATGTACACGTCACATTACATAGGATATCATAAAGCCCCTAGACACGATATACCATTTCTCTTGCAATATACCATGTAGACATATTAGACCCTGAAATACTAGACTTAGACTCTATTAGACTAGAAAAAGAATACAAATTGAAAGCATATAATACTCTATTAGTTCTATTAGTCTTTTATATAAGTTAGTTCCGTTTAGTCCATCTCTATCCTCCTTTCTTCTGCATTAACATTGATCTATTTTGCCCGCCCATTTCTAAAACAGATTCAATTTACTTTTTAAGTAACATAGGCATAGCACATTCACCCTTTATATTAGTTGATCCAGCAGCATACGCAACATAAGAAGTAAAGGTGGTGGCACCTCGCTCAATTCCATACCTTACGGCATCTCTTCATGTTTGAGAACAAGTACCTCGCCCAGATGAAGCAGATTGAGTTCCAGTTTGAGTTTTTGACCCTAAACCCGTTTATCCAGAAGCATCAAGGAAAGAAGCAAAGACATTAGCCGGGCCCAACCTGCTCATCTAGATCAAGATTCACCAGGGCAAGGGCAATTCTATTATTATAGAGCCTTGAGCCTTTCCTCCCAATGGATGATCTCTCATATAGCCATGCATCCCCAATCTTCTTATTCTTTAGAAGCGTGTCATGGATCTATCATAAAGTACAAAGCAAAGTATTTAGCGTGAATTTTTGTCTGTATGTTCTGCTGGAGCCTAGATCCGGAGAACAAGGCAATATACCAGAAGCATAATAAGGATCGCCTTGGGCGCTCCACCATCATGATATGCCTAGCGAGATCCGGGACTACCCCATATAAGGAAAGCACCTTGATAACCGAGGATACTTCCCATAGCAGACCCGACAGAGGCATCAGGCAAATCACCAAATAACCACACTTCACAGTGAACTAATCAAACAACACTAAGCAGTACTACTCATGAATAGATACCATTAGATAACCGCATACCTATTAGCATGGGATCAGAAGGAGGGTAAAGCAACTCCATGAGCGGGAGACTGGAAATAGGCTTGGAGGACTACACTCTTTGGAATGATTAATATGGTTAGTTAGATCATTGGGATCCCACTAGGATTAGCACTATTAGGGTAGGGCAGAGCCAGTTAATGTTGTTGATTCTGTTGAGTAAGTTGATTAAGCGAGTGATCCAGACCTTCGTGATCGAGAGCCAGTATCAGTAGCAAGGTAAGTACCTAGCTTTGCAAGGTAAGCTACGGGCTTTGGATCTGGAACAACTAGCTCCGTTACTGGTGCTTCTAGTTCAGGTGCTTGCTTTGTTGATGCTGCTAGCTTGGGTGTTGGCGTCATTGGCGTCGTTAGTCGCACTTGCTTTGGTGCTTCTATCTTATAGTTTTCTACTAGTATAGGTGCTGCTAATGGTGCATCTGGATAAGCTACAGTTACCTTTGCTACTGCTGCGGGTGATGCTTTAACTTATGGAACCGTGCGAAGGGAAGGGTATGCTGCTGGGTGTATAGATCTGGATATGGGTATGGAACTAGGCGAAGGGAAGCTACTGTAACTGGATATTCTACTAGGTATAGGTATGCTGCTAGTGCACCTGGTAAAGATACTGGATTCGGATCTGTAAATGGATAAGCTGGTGTTGCTATTGCTACTGGTGACTATAGATCTGTCATTGGTGAATATGCTACTACTGCTTATGGTTCGTTGACTGGATCATTACCAGGGTCTCAATCTGGATCTGCACGGTCACTAGAATAACCCCCCGCACTGCTGCCTATGTCTCTATATATGTAATAAACTGCTACTGATACTACTGGTTCAACTGGATCATCGGCTTAAGCAACTGCTGGTGGGTCTATCTATCCGATACCGGGTCTCTATCTGGAACTATATATGCTTCACCGACTGACTCAACATTTGCTTCATCGGGATCTAACCGAGCCTAACCGTCTCGCTAGGTAGTAGTAGCTTTCTGGCTTGGATGGCTATGGCTCTGGATATGCTGCTGATGCTACTGGATCGACTACTAGTGCTGAATCAACTGCTAGTGTAGGATATGAACCAACTAGCTCCGCTGCTGGACCTGGAACTGCTACCTTTGCTACTGGGGCAGGAATAGATCTGGAAAAGGTGTTGGTGCTGCTTCAAAAGAATCAACGGAATCAACTGCTTAAGCGAAATAAACAGCTCCATCAACGGCAAGAGCAGAACCAAGGGTAGCATATCCGGTTCCTGATGATACAGGTAAAAAGTCCGATGTTCCAATTTCATAACCATAGGCCAGTGAGATATTTGGTTGACCAAGTGAAAGGAGCAGTATATTCTGCAGTAAATTCAGTCGTTTGTTCAGCAGATTATGAAGTTGGTTCAGAAGTCGGTCCAGCCAAAGCCCGCTCACAAAAGTAAGCCTAGATACATTGTTGGATCGAATTCCTCTGGGCCCTTGCCCTTAGAAGGACAAGCGGCTCTTCGTAAAACTAAATGTCTACTCGATTGAATGGACAAAGAATTTGGCTTGGCATTATTCTTTATCCCCGAACGGAGTGAGTTTAGTTCGTTTCTCCCCGTTCCCTTATCCTCCCCCCACTCGTAAGTCCCTCAACCAGCCGCCTTGCCCGGATAAAGGCCCGTGCTTATCCAGCCTCGTTTTTATTAGTTCGGAGGCGCCTTGTCTGTTCCAACTAAAGGGCATTTATCTATAATATATTGGGAGTTGGGATCGTAATTTCCCCGCTAGCAATGTCAGAAGTGATGATCGTAAGGCCATTGCTAGGATCTCACTTGATCTATGGATGGAGCCCACTTTCATCTTATATCGCAGTAAAGCCGCCCACCTCTCTCTTTCTTTTATGGCCTTCTCTCTTTAACCCACTTCTCTGGATCTCTCTTTCAGAATAGCACCTAGAATAGGTTCACTTGACCAACGGAACAGAAATAGCATCATTAATCACTCAACGGAAAAGGGGGAATCATAAAAGGGAGGCACTCGAACTAAAGGAACTCCGGGTCCACTCGATTTCAAAAAGGGGTCGTGATCGAAAAGCCCCTCCCAACCGAGAAATAGGAGAGCACTTCACTTTCTTTCTTTGATCCACTCTCCTTGGCGGGATTGGCAAAGGATTGTAAGCGTTTGTAACAATTAGAAGCGATTGGTTAAAAGGCAGATAATTGGAAAGCAATTGGTAAAGGTAAATCACATAAAAGGTTATGGTTGTTTTGCTCAACCGGTGGCTGTTCGCGAAGGCTATTGTTCTTACAACCGCTGCAGCGCTGATGAAACTTTGTGTTGATTTAACAATAAGTGTATTAATGCAACCACCCAAACCCACTCCATCTGATCCATTCTAGTTCCACCACTTTAGGGACCAATAAGTATATGGCAAGACCCCGGTTGCTCGGACCTTGGAAAATTCATATTGGTTTCTCTGATTGACGAGTACGTGCTGCCTTTTGGTCGCCCAAGTCTGGTACGTGAGCGACAGATTAGTAAGTCTAGGCAGTTTACTCAGTACTTCACACCAGCATTTTCCGGGCACAAAAAGCGTAATTGGCCTGCATCCTCACCTTATTGCTCAAGGCTGCCAAAAATGGAGGTTTAATCAAATAGGTGCATCCAGCTCAGAGGCAGCATATAACCATTATACTTGTTCAGGTGGATTCAGTTAACCCTGTAAGTTCCATTCATATTTATTTGTGCCCTTACGCTAAAACACGGGAGTACTACTATAGCATCATCCCTGCTATTTCCAAAAATACATATAATTAATTTTATATCGGTCATAAGGTTGGATTATTGGTGAAGTGCATTTAAATCAAAGCAAGCAGATTAACGCACCCATCTAATAATCGGCGTCTTAGCCAGTAGATACGGATAAACCCAATTACACCTCCATAAATAGAGTAAAAGGCAGAACAGGGGTTTATTAATTTTATCTCGTTGCACTTGATTCAGTTTATGAGGTTATTGACCCAGAACCACTAGCAGCAGGTTTTATGGTGTAGCAGAAGTGGGGTTATTTACTGCATGGTGTTTATTGATTGAGAGGTGGTTGCATTATTATGATACGTTGTAGAAATAGCGGTTGATCCTGTGTCAATTTATCCACTAGCCCACTATGTTCCATATTTCATATACGATTCAGGCAAAGTACTAGTTATGGAAAATGCAGATTCAATCCTAGCCTGAAACTTACATATAACACATTTATCAGTTGCAACGGGGGGTCCCAATATAACAGTCGTAAATGGGGGCGAAGTTGGTTTCTTTATACGATGCAGTTGATCCATTGGCACGGGCTATACGAGATTCAACGCACATATCCATGTTAATATGTTGGCCAGATCCAAATCCATTGGCCGCGGGGGGCCAGCCTAATATGTTTAGTTTCAGGGTCAGTTGATCCAGTGAAAGCAGCACCATAGACAATATGAAGAGGCAATGCCTTAATATAATAAGGTTGAAAGCAGCAAAAGAAGGTCTACGAGATCACGGTGGAGACCGGAGCGGGGAGGTAGATCCATACACAGCATTAAAACCAGTACGAGAGCTAAGTAAGGACTTTCAAATTGAGGGTTTCTGGTTCCCGCCTAACAAAAAGCCCATAATCCCTACTTATATATTGCTCCAGGCTGCCGCGGGTGCTTCTTATCACATTATACTTAAAGCCTTTTGAAACTGTGTTATAGGGGGCCGTAATATTTTCGTGCCTTTATAATACAAAGTATTTCAATCCCTTATATTAATTTCTGGCCTTGCCTTATAATAGTTGTGGGTGGGATAATAGTGAGCTACGGGGCCTTCCTTCAGTAGAGGGTGAAAGATAACCAATCAAATGGGAGTATAAAGGTGAAATAGCACGGCCTGACCTCGACCCTTGAGCCCTCCACCTAGAGCCTAGACCCTTGACCTCCCCCTCATTCCCTTCAGCCAGATTCCCTTTGTGTTGGGGAAGTTTCCCTTCGGCCAGATCTGGACCAGTAGGGAACAGTCTCAGAATAAGAATCATAATTCCATTTAAGGAAGCATTGTTGTATAATTAAGTATATAACGCCAGCTTCAAAATATTCTCTTTCTTTTTATTTTGATTGATGGCCTACCAGGCTCTTACTCGGCTCGGGCCAGAACTTCGGCCTGTAAACAGAAGCCTTGAACCAGGGAGGGCCTTAAGCCATTCACCGGAAGCCATAAGTCAGTAAGTCTCTCACCTCTTTAGTCATGCACTAGAAAGAAGCCTTGAACCAGGAAGGAACAGAAGCTGGAAGCCTATACCGCCACCAAGCCAGAAGAGCCATTAGACTAAACAAGTCCAGAAGCCAAGAGACTTTCACCTTGGATCCTTTTGCTTCTCACCTTTTTAAAGATGCCAGATTTGAACCTCTCACCTTTTGACAGAACCCTCTCAACACCTTTTGCCAGTCACCTTTCATAAAGAGCCTTAGCCTGTAACCTCACCTTGAACCTTATGCCTTCATCAACAAGCCAAGTACAACAGCCTCACCAAGTCCCACACCAGCCTAATATAATCAGGTCCCACAGATGCCAGTCACCCTTTGGCAAGAAAGAGCCTTTCAACTTTAGTCTGTAACCCAGGAACTTCACCTTTGGACAGAACCCTTCTTTAATCTATAAGATATAGATAAGATATAGATCTCTAGATCGAGAAAGATCAAAAGAGATGATAGATCGATAGACGTTCAGTGAAATGAAATCAATACAGACGTTAAGTTAAGTCTACGTGAACGATATAGATTTCTATACCGAGAGATGCCGATACTCTCTATACCAATATACTTCGATATATACTCGAGACACTCTAACCTATAGCTCTCTACCAATCTATATATCTCTAGAAATATATATAGATCTATACGATAGACGTTCAGTTCAATTCAATGATAATAAGCTGCTGGGCTACTCGACTTGGCTACTCAAATTCTTGGCTTGGATACTCACTCGGCTTGGCTACTATACTTGGCCGCTCTACTTGACTCCGCTAATACACCAAGATAAGGTATAGGTTACACGTTGAGTACTCAGAGAAAACACCTAGGGGTTACACAATGAGGTTATATGAGGTTGGGTGAAGTTACACATTTAGGTTAGGTTACCGATCTCGGTCGGATGTTGTTGCTGATTTCGGTCAGCTTGCCGATGTAGGTCGGTACTAGATTTAGGGTTGTAGGAACCGTGATTGCTACCCGAACTGGTTTATAAAAGAGATGATCATACAAGTGGTTCAGTCTGCTTATATTAAAAAAAGTGGGTTCAAATCCCGCTCATCTCAGCATGTATAGTCTAGCGACAGATCGTGCACCGTAACAGATCACGCAGCGTATAATAAAAGATACACGTATTTATCACCCGCAAATAGTGATCACTCCAATCCATTCGAGTGCAGTCATCGAGATGGAACACCGTCACATCACACCTTCACCCCGACTACGGTCACTTTATTAAAGGTGTATCCTGATGGTTAGTAATCTTGTGATCTCGCTCAGTGGATTGGGGCAGACAATCTCAGAGTGGAGTATCGGCTATGCCTTAGCAATAATTGCAGGCCTTCCCACTATTTGTAAAGATCTGTATTGCAGGCCTTCCCCACTTATTTGTACCTTCCCAATACTATTTGTAAAAGATCTTGTGCTACCGATCCCAGTTGACCTTGTGTTGACATTTGACGAGACTAAATACCTGATTAGACCCATAATACTCCCGAGGAGGTTAGGTAACCCTGTGAGGATACCAGATATTAACCACGTACCCAGCGACATATATGTAGTCTAATCGAGTCAAAGTCTATTTATGTCCCACGTTAGGAACAGCTTGATCCTCTCAGATCTTTCTACCAAAATGCGGTCAGCTCATTACTTTCGTGGACATTTGATGAGACTAAGCACCTGAAAGCACCCATTTCGGGGCTGCGTCCGGGATTCTTTGCTGTCGGCTTTTGCTAAATACTCTTAATTCTATACACGGTTCCTTTTGTAATGGGGTGCTAGGTAAACCACCGGATTCTTCCCCGGTACGTAGGTTTTAATCCTACTCATTTCCGTGTCTTTATAGTATCAACCGCATCGTACAATAACATATATGCATAATTCTCCTCGCAAGCAGTGATGTTAACCCAATCATTTGAACGCATAATCGAGAAGGAAGAACGTTGTCAGATCATGCCTTCACACACCTACGCCTGCGGGTCAAGATTTATTTACAGGCATATACTGAGAACAAGTAAGTTCGTGCATTCGATCAGTGGTTTGGGGAAACAAATTGCACAGTGGTGAGACGGTTATGCTTTAGCAATTATAGCAAACCTTTCCCGCTTTTACCAGATATGCATATCTATCTCTTCCTTTCTCTGATCTTTCAGCGATTCAACTCATTAAAATGCTTAGATCACTACATTGTCAGTACTAAGCACCATTGAGATTATAGTACTACTTATATGTGCCTAATTGTTCCAGTACCAGCTTATAGGTTGCGTGTTAAAACTTGTTGATACAAAGGTAACGCAAACATATAGATGGATACGTAACAATGGCATGGTGAAATCATCTTATGTAAACACAATAGTATATATATAAGCTGATAGATACGAGTAAGCTAAATAAATGGGTTTGTATTTATAAACATGATATCAATACTAGTTACTAAGAGCTTAGATGATAGAGTAACTGATTATTGCGAGTTTATTTAATATAGTTGCTGAGTTGCTTAGAGATTTATTCCTTAGGTAAAGGTTTGGCCTAGGGACAGTTAAATAGGTATCAAAGTGAGGAGGTAGGCCTAGGTTCAATTTAATAGGTTTATATAGTTTTGAAATAGGAAGTGGGAGCTAGGTCAAGGTGACATAATGTGAGATAGTTCTAGAGGCAAAAAGGGTAGGCCACCAGCGATAGGTCAGTAGGCAACCAAATGAAAAGATAATGAGGCAATGATGTATTCCTTGATGCTAGTTCCTTATGACTCAGCTGATTCACAGAGAAAGAATAGATGCGATAAATAAAGAGAATTTCATCTTATTTAGGGTGATGGGTGGGGTATGGGACGTATCCTTTGCTCTCTAACCCCTGGTTGCTGTTCCTTGTGTTTTCCATATAAGTTGAAGTGTCTTAAATGTATCCATGTATTGGTATTTCGCTCTTGAAACCATTGATAATGTGATGGGTATTAATCTTCTAATCAAAAGTCTTGATCTCCTTGTTTTTATCCCAGCTCTTTCCAGTGTATGGGGAGGTAAAAATGATGTGGTATTGTTGACCGGCCCAACAGTAGATACAAAGAAAGTAAAGGTGTGGTTCTATTGAGTTCACCTTTGATCAGTGAAAGATCCAGTTGCTAGAGTGTAAGTGTGGATTACATAATCTTATAATATACCTTGTCGTAAAAGTGTTAGTATAGGACTTAGGAGCATTTGTGTCTCTTCCAGGTATGTTGGGTTTAATTCTGTCGGTGTTGAAAGGTTCAAGATGGGGTTTGGTGACGGGTTGAAGAATGGATTCCTACGTGTCTAAAGGATAAATCTAAAACTAGGTGGGTGTTGATCGTTCTAAGATCGAAATATGGCTATCATGCGTGGAGGAATGGTGGAGGGTGCACTATTAAACTGTATGTATTGGTTCTTTTGTATAAAAGAGGTGTTGGTTCCTGTTGATTGGCTAAATGCTAACTGTGGGTGTAATTATTATAGAGGACTAGGTGGCTAACTAAGAGAGTTCAATTTTCCTTATTATTTGGCAAGAGACTAATATCTTATTTATCGAGTTATGTTGACCAGAGTATAAATCCTGCCTTTGCTGAATGGTGTGTTGGGATGTATCTAGGAGTTTGTGGCATTGTGTTTATAAAAAGCCGAGTCTAAGGCCTGTTAAAATTAAGTATAAGGTGTTAATAGTTAGCTCATGTTTTCGTAAATTATTAGGCTTGGTTCAAAGTAAATTACTGTAGTTGCTTCGTTGCTTCTAGATATATTCCTGAGGTAGTTGTTCCTGAGCTTTGAGAGTAAGTAATAGATTGTTCCTAACTGTTTCTAGTAAGATTAGGGGTTTGAAATGGGGGAGTTATAGGAGCTTCCTTGTTTTGCCTAAGTAAGAGTATATATCCTGAGTAATTAATTCCATGTCTATCTATTCCTGGACCCCTGCTTTCTGATCTAAAACCCCATGAAATTATATGATTTGAACGCTCAACGATATATTTGTCATCTCATCAAAAAGAATCAATTTGTCTTGAGATTAAATGATGTTTTGTTCCTAACCATGATGATTGCTGTTGCTTGTATTGATCTAAAGATAAGTCGGTAATTCCTTCTTATCTAGTGATTGAGGGATATATGGAAAGAGTTATATAGGGATAGAGTGCTTGTTGTTAGGAGTTAACTCATAATGATAATAAAGGATATTGCTTCTTCTTTCCTGAATTCAGAGTATTTTTATATGTATTTCTAGATAAGGGCTAGTTTGTGGGATCAAAGGCTAGTAAAAGTGCTTGTTTAAGGTTGTCTTCAGGGTTCGGTACTATATAAGGTTTAATGGTTGTTTGTTACAGGGTTTGGTTAATAATATAAAATAGTAAGAGTTCTTTTTATATCCATAGCTTTTTGCTATTCTTCCTTCTAGAGTATCCTATTGGTGCTAATATAAAATAATATTACTTCTAGGGTCTTATCCGTTGATTCCTTAGTTCTGTCTATGGTTCCTAAGTCATTCCTATAGTTTTTTATGGAGTAATATATTATTCTTTTTGTTTTGAGTTTGCAAATCATGATATAAAAGTAATATATTACTATAGCTGTAGTTAGAGAATAAATATCCTTCTGCTCCTAATGAGTAAATTATGTATGATATATGATGTGTTAAATTATGTATATTATATGTATAATGGCTTTATCCATGATTTAATGACCAATATGATGTATGTAATGTTCTGCCTTTAATATGTCTTGATTAAATGGATTGAATATGGGATTGAATATGGTGATTTATTTAATGATATGTCTTTCTGTCTATGATAATTTATTTAATGCTATGTTCTGTCTATGATGTATTATATTATTTGTATTATTTTATGTCTTGATTCTATGATAGTTTATATTCATTCTATGGGAGTTTATATTAATTATGAGGGTTGTTTAAATAATGTAATTAAGTGTTATGTGATCATGATGGTTTTTTAAACCCCTGGGGATTAAAACCTTGAGTTGCATCCACCTCTTTAAATAAAGGAGTTAAAACCATGAAATTTAGACTAAATGTGCAATGATTGTAACTGTGAACCCTGCTCATTTGAAAGGAGTAGGAATGAATTGCTTCTTCTTCTTTTGGTTAAAAAATAGACCATTGGAATATTGCCTGCATAATGAAATGAGGAAGAACATATCACATACAAATTGAAGATGGAAATAGGGTTTCCCTTTGAATCCATTGAGCCTGATTTAAATGATGTTCCTCATAAAAATACTCTCCCTTCCTAGTGAAGAATCCATGGGATTCCATAGTAAAATGATCAAGTTAATGAAATCCCCCAATTAAATTATCAAATTTTATAGAAATGGAAAGGAACCTTGTGCCTCAACAAAGTTAGGTACTAGCATTGAACTGGATCTACCTCAAATTTAACATCTCCTTTTGGAAAAGGCCACTCGAATGAATTACAAAAAACTAATGCAAAAAGAAAATATGAGGACATAAATAACCTCCTAGTCTTCTAAAAGGTGGCCAACTGGTGGGCCATCTCATTTGAAAATAGATCCCTCCCAATAAAAAAATAATACCCTTGTGCAACGTGTAATACATGAAATACAAAACATACCTGGGTACCTGTGCTGTGGTTTCTTGTCCAATTATCCAGGTGGTGAACAACCAAGCCAGCTCTTTATAGTCAAAAGATTCAGTGACCTCTATCTGGTATGCCTTGGAGTTTTCTATTGTTGGTCAGAGAAGCCACTCCTTAAAAATGGTGTTTCCACCCCTATGTAAGTATAAAAAAACATCAGCTTCAGATGCTCTAAAAATATTTGTAGATTTTGGCAGATGGAGTATTCTCTTTAATGTCAGACAGGCGAGGGGTGAGGGGAACTAGCATCTTCCCTTCCTCCTTTAAATTAACCAATCTATGCTTGGAAGCAAAACACTTAGTGCAATAGTGTACAACCTTTCTAAATTTGAAAACCTCCCCTATGCAGCTGGCCTTCGCCAACCCTGAAGTCCAAATTCTGTTATACTTTTTATCTTCCTCTTGTATTTTTGAATGAAACTTGAAGGGCGGAGTTAAGCAATGTGCGACCGGTCGGTTGCCTGGGATTGACCAACCCGCTATTGTTGGTAATAATGGGCTATGCCGAGCCTTCCTTCATTGGCTGACATTATCTTTTTCTCTTTTTATTATTCTATTTTTGCATGCCTTTAAAAAAGAAAAAGAATAAAGGTTTGTATGGGCTCTCCTAGACTACTATAACTCAGTTGCAGCAGTCTTAATATTTTCACGAATGAAAGCAATATAGGCATGCACTTACAGCAATAGAGTTCCTCTTGTATTGTATTCTTCAACTATTCATTAATAATATCATACACAAAGCCTTCCGCAATGGAGCTAGTACTTTTATATATTTATTTATTCACTACCCCGGAAGGGAGTTATGCCGTTATTGTAATCATGTATATCCAGACAGACCTCAACAAGCGATCTCATTCATCCCAGCCCACTAGTAAGCCGCCCAGCTAGGCCTTCTTTTTCAACATGTTTCCAGCCAGCAAGCGAGAGAAGCCCGTATAACCTATTCGTTGGAACGGCAATGGCCTCCTTTCTTAGTTTATTTCGGGTATCCTCGTGGGAGGCTATCTCCCCTTCCTCTGGTCCAGTGGTGAGGCTGTTATTTGTCCAACGCCTATCTCGTGGGGGGCTGTTGTCCGTGGGATTGCCTATCTCGTAAGATGTGTCCTGTAGTCCGTCCGTTGCCCCACTGGAAGACCTACCCTGGCTTCACTAGTCCGCCGGGGTGAAAGTATATAAAGCGATCAACTTGTCTTTCTTCGACATACATAAACTGGGCCTTCAACTGGGCAACAAGTGGCACTGCCCGGTTGGGAATGATGGGTGATAAGGTTCTCCCGGGTATCAGGAATGGGTGGCTATCTATGGGCAATTGGTAATTGGCACCTCCTGGGAATGATCGACTCTTGGATCAGCTCTATAACCTTTATTTTTGAACTACATCCGTCATTTCATAAGATATAAGCATAATGAATGTCTATATATTATCGATATAACAACACGCTTCAACCCCATTAAATAACTTGCATTAGTATCATGATGCTTGAGATCCGTATCCTTATGAGAACACATCAGCTCAATTACACTAGCTACACTTAAGAAAAGGCTATAGTTCTAGTGGGTCATAACTATGGAGAATCATAGCTAGCTCTCTGTAACATGTGATTCCTAAGTATTTAATATCATACCAGTTTAAGGAATGGTGATCAGTTGATCTTGAATAGGCCTAGTATCAGTGTTTAAGCTCATCTTATGACCATAATCATTCATATAAGAGTACTCCAAGGCTAATAAGCTATACGTTTGCTCATATCAAGCACAACGAGTGAATCAGTGTGTGTGAGTTATGGGAATAGTTATGCTAGCAACTTATAGCATGTAACAGCTTTAAAGGGGTATCATTACTAGTATACCTTATTAGAAGCTTTAATTCTAATTACTGTTAGTAGCTTACATCACCTTTATTACGGATATAAGCTGGACACCAACATGGTATAGATGAATCACCATTGTTACTTCACCAAGCTGGTATCTCCCTAATTAGTGACATAACCTAGCTAATAATCTTCTAATATATGAACACTAAGTGGTTACGTATTTGACATAATATTGGATATGTATAATTACCTCAATACGTGCACGGAATACAGAAGCTTGTAGTTGCTTTGATTACGGATCTCATTATTACACTGAGTTAATTCACCCAATCAATGAATCTGATTCTATTCAATGAACATGGTGTAATAAATACTGCTTATGTTTGGTATGGCTTCATGTTCTAAGCTAATATAAGTGGATCAATAATAGTTCAATTCCAGTACAGCTAATTGGTTCCATATAACTACTTGTAACTATTAGTATTGCTTTACTTATACATATGCTATTTGTTTCATATTATCCGGATCCATTATAGAGGTATAATGCTGATACAATATGCTTAATACTTACTATGCATTATTTATACACCTAGTAGATATAGTTTTACATATGGGATTGGTTCTTTATTCCTATATATGTGTCCCTTTGTCATACTTTATTAAAATATTGCATATGTTCAACAGTCTGAGCTTAGGACCCAAATAGGAAGAATATGCGGGTAATATGATAGACATATACCGTAGAGCTTAGTAATAAAATGGTAGATGTTAAAAGCCCAATCACTAGTTTAATAATACAGATAAAGTATGAGTGAATCCCATAGAGCTGAGTAATGAGCTTACATATCATATCAAGCTAAGCTGAGTACTGGTCTGAGCTTATTCATGTGCCTTAAAAGCATAACATATTAGGTATAGATACATCACGATTGTTCTAAGAGCCTGTCTTACCGTCTGTAATCAATGGTGAATAAAGGGAAATAAGATACAAGGCTACTTATCAAAGAGAAATTATAGAGCATCAGCAAGTACGTAATCAATAGTAACTCTATGTTAATCGTGTAAGCTCGTATTCATAGAACTCAACATGTTCCACATAGCTTGTTAACCATATGCATTGCTACTCGTTATTGTGACAGTATCGTTATTTCAGTAAGTATCAAGCGTAATTATAGGTAAGTTGTCACCCTTATACTCTTAGTTACATGTATAGTGTTCTAGACTCTTAAGGATACGTTTCAATTACATAACCTATGTTGAAGCAATGGGTATACTTATGGTATAACTAATAAGGATAAGCTATGAGTGATTTACTTATACTAATATGAGCTTTATTACTATGATTATATTACCTGCCTTTATATATTGAGTACCCTGTTCTTCCTTTGTTCATATCTGTACCGGATTACTCACCAGTTAGAGCTTAGTTACTCATATAGGAAGAATTAGGCAGATATGGCGATATTCAAATTATTGGTTGAAGAGTCTGCATCGGAAAGTTAAAACATATATGCATGCACTTTATACCTGCTGCCTCATAGCAGTGAAATCAGGATTGGAACCATGGCACCATTATATATGAACCAAATAGTAGACATGCAAGTTTAGACCTGCACCATACATAGCATTAACCCAGCTCTCTGTCTGGGGCTGGCACCAGTGAATATGCAACTCCAAGTGTAAACGATATGCACTTTAATTCAACTTGCCCATAGTGTCAGGACTTCTCCATGCATGGCATCATAAGGGAAAACTAGGCCCAGCTAGCTAGGTCTTCTCCGGAGGACAAGTTCAACGTATGCATGCAAGTATCATATGTCAAGTAGAGTAAGCGGAGTCTATGCAACTTTGGCATCCACTTTTGGGCCTGGACATGGCGCCAGGACTTCTACATGCGAGTTCAACTAACCCATATAGTATGCATGGTCAGGTAGACCAGTTTGATCTGGCTTTCACCAAGGTTAGCACCTAGATATCCTCCTAGAGACAAAGGAGAGGAGGACACTAGGATTATAAGGTTTTGGTTTTCAATTGGCTGCAACGAGGTAAGCGCTTCATGGCAATGCCAGCCAGAACGTAGAGATTCCAATATGAACATGTGGATATGCAAGCTTATATGGTAACAAGTAGATAGATATGCGAGTTATGCAAGTCCAAGTGCAAACTTCTATATGCCAATATTGTATATGAACTAGGTTTAATATGGCTGCAATGACGACGGCTGCTATGAACCAAGTAGATAGACCATATGCCACGGCCCCGGCGGCACCTACTAGAGCAGGAGGATACCTGGTTTAAGCAGAGCCGGTTAGAGAGATATGGCGACATCATAAATTAAAGAGCTAGTAGCACTAGATAGAGTATAGGAGAGCCTCCGGAACTTTATATGTCGACATCATATGTTAAGATGTGATATGAAGAAAGTGCAAACGTCTGGTGAGATCAATGGGAGCCTGGGTGACAAAGGCCAGCCAGTCCTCGAATAAAGGTTTCCTATTAGTGGCAAGGAATGAGGGTTGCCTATTACAGTGCTTTCCTAGGCCAGGTTCACAGAGGATAATATACCATCCAGGACAAGGGAATCTCTAATCCTTTCCAAACAAGGTATATTCCCACCAAACTAACCACCACCATCCTTTTTTTATAATTCCTAATCTAACCAATTAAATCCCATCCAAGGTGAAGCGGTGTCAGTAGCTAAGTGGAGTAGATATATTTCTAGAGAGTTGTGCTTGGAAGGAAAGTGTTGGATTAAGTGTCTCAGAATGTACGAATGCCGGACTTTAAATGACCCAGTCTTGACGAAGTCTCTGAATTGGCGTTCTATGGAGTGGGAGCTGGGGATCCGGCTAGTTACCGAAATAATATATATATATATATACAAGTAAATACGTTCAAGCCTGAGTGAGCGTATTAAAGCACAGGACATAGGTCTCTTTCTTCATTTCTATTATTCACTTCGTCTATTTGAGCTTAGCCCACCTCACTTTCATTAAGTCGTCACCCTCCACTTCGTTAAAATCCATAAATAGAGGGGCATTCGTAAACTCAAAAACTTAGGTAGGGATCGTTGAGGTAAGGATTGTGGGGTATCGTAGGGGGCTGACTGATCCGGTTCCTTCTCGAAAAAAGTATAAAAACGAAATAACTTGATTGACAACTTATAATAACTGAACTTTAGCCAAAAGATTTCCTTCTAAGAGTGGATTAATTATATCTCCCAAAGCTTACGGTAAATCATCTAAAAAACAACTTATCGTAACTACCAAATGCAAGGTTATATCCTCCCCCTCCGTAACATCTTTCTAACGACGAACTGAACCTTGGACAACATAAGAAGGAAGAAAGCTCAGAGCTACGCCATCCATTTGGCAACCTGCACTTCCGTGTCTGGGACACGATTGCCAGTTCAGGATCAATCGCTTTTTTCGAGCCAGTTCATAATAGTAGTATGATTTAAAAGAGAGAACAACTTAGGAGTTAGTAATCTATTATAAGTAGTTGCATAGTCTTGGATAAATAAAGTATTATCCTTTATATATATAGCAAGGGGATTAGATACATAAAGTCTTTTGTCTTTACTTATTATTAAAGAGAGACCAACTTGGAACTCTTTAGATTAATTATATATATATATAGTTGGGCCAAAGAAAATATATAAGTGCCATGGAGGGAGGGAGCTAGGCAGGCCTTGGTCCCGGCAATCGATGAGCCCATCCCAAGCTTTGCCAGTGGTAGGGCTCAGCCAAGCTAAATGTAGATACACCTCCTTCTCAGACCTTAGACCTACCTTGACCTTCCTAAATGTTGGACCTACCTTCGATCTAACAAAAACTATCGGACCTTAGAACTACCCTCTAAGGAAGGACCTTAGCAAACTTAGACCTTCCATACTGCCAATAGTAGGGAGCATAACCAGGGAGAATTTTAGGGATAAACCGGTAGAGAGCAATCGGACTTAGCCCTTACTCTTACTGCTTTTGTCCTTGCCCCAAAATAAAGGGATTTCTTGCTCGTCGCATCGGGCGAGGTGACGTGACCGTTTATTCTGCCCTGGGGCCTATCGGAAAAGTTCGTTATCAGGCGCAAGAGTGCCTAACTGTGTTGCCGTACCATTTAGGTTTTTATAAGTGCATATACGATGTCATAATTAACTCAAGAGATGGAGAATAGAATAGAATGAATGCTTATATGTCATATCTAAAAATAATGCTTGTATTAATGCTGCAACAAATACATCATAGGGAGCCTAAGGCAGGCTACCCATGCACAACAGGTACCACTCTATCATTTGCATCATTTCTTAAGCACAACTTTGTCTTGACAAGATGCTTCCTATTACTGGTCTTCAGGACAAGGTAGAATATGACCTCCGAAGGCATATCGGGAAGCTTGCCAGTCTCCCAGAAGAGAAGACTTGGTTGGTCTAGCGAGGTCTAATTACCTCAGGTGCGTGTGCTTCAAGCGCCCTTCCCAACGAATGACCACACATTTATGCGAGGGTGCGAGTGCAGGTGCGAGTGCGAGGTCTCTTTCCTTCCTAGTTAATCAACAATATATCCAGGCAAGGATAACTGCTCAGAGAACAGCTACTTATTGAGGAGCAGGGGAGCCACCAGTTCCCTGCCCAATGAAGAAATCTATCTAGGCAAGCTTGCCCACTCCTCTTGCTCCTACCTTCCTTACTTTATATGTATAGCTACAGGCAAGGATATGTATAGCTACAGGCAAGGGGAGAACAACTGCTCAGAGAACAGCTACTTATTGATTGGTGCCGGTGTAGGATGGGTTCTATAGCGACTAACTATACTAATAGGTTGGAATCGCCTTCCTTGTCCTTCTACCTAAAGCAAACGATAAACCTTGAAGTGGTGGTAAATTGAAGAGTGCGAAGGTGGCCTATCGGGTTACGAAACATACGTACTAGCTGCTGTAGGTATATTGGGACCATTTGATTTGCTCACGTTTGGTCGGTCACTTCCCGTTTGATCCTTTCCCTTCGGTCAGTATAAATCCTAAATACTTTTCCTTCTCTTTTCTATGCTGCTTTCAGCTTGCAGCATGAAGCCCAATAACAAGCACGAGGAACCAGCCCAACAACTCAACTAGCACGAGGTCGGGGTAACATAACTACTTGCTTGGCGATATGTGAACTCATTAATTAGGGCACTTTTACTACTTTATCTATGCTAGCATCCTTCCTTAGTAGCTCAAGGTTTAAGGCTTTCCATTATATGGTTACAGGTAACTATGTAGCGGCTACCTAATTAAAAAAGTATGAACGATACGCAATAAAACGCTATTTGCTTGAGGACATACCATATGCTCGTACGGGTTCCGGCAAGCACCAACTAATACTGGGTTTGGCTTCCTACTTTTCCTTGTCTAGGGGGCTTTTATCCAATAATATATATATATATATAGGTCCAGTGCTAAAGGAAGAATCGGTCACCTATGCTTGCGAGAGCTCTTCTGTAGCCGGCACCTTGCAAGGTGCGGGTGAATACGTTTCTCCGTGTCTATTTATATAGTTGTTGACTTTAGCAAGCATCAAAGTAAGCCCCCCGTCTAATACCCCCTAATATAAGCAAAATAAATAAGCCAAAGCAAATTAAGGTTCAAGGAGTCCAATAGATATAGTTCTATCATAGATATCTAAGGCATCTTCACTTCACTAATGCCGGACTTGAAACTGTCTTAAATAGCTCCGCCTTTCACAAATGAGGGCCTTCCCATGACTTATGTAACGAAGTGTAACCAGGTTATTATCTCCCTGGCTTTTAATGGCTCTTACTGTACGAAGGAAGGTGGACTACTTTTAATGACCCTTCCTCTACGAACTATTGACCTAACGACTTAATTAAGTGGGTGAAAGTAGTGGGGAAATAGAGAGAGTTGTGTATTCAGCTTCTTTATTATCTCTCTAGTTACCAAAATGGTACGAGTTATTAGTTTACTGAAAAGCCTTATATATTCTCTGGGGCTAGGTTATTCTCTGGCTTTCTTTCCCAAGTTTATTTAATAGGAAGAGGAATGCCGGGCTTTCCTTTGTCACCTTGGATAAAGCTATCGGGCGCCCGATATCCATCCTCAGCCGTTGATCTAATCTCAATTTCAATCCTGACCGTCCACTCAACCTCTGAACCTCATATTATTTACCTTATATCTTTGATCTCCGGCATATTTTGCCACCGTTGGATCTAGGAAGCTCCAATCTGCACCGTCGATTTCCTCCATCTTTAGAAACAATATCTTTAGGACAATTTAAGGCCTGCATAAGCCTTAGATTTTAGCAAATTTTAGACCCTCCTATTGAAAATATCCATGTTATAACATGAGGTACCCATAATAGGGAGAGGAGGGCCCATATTAAGGTTACTCTATTAAGGAAGGCCCACCTATTAATTAGAAGGCTCCTAAGGCCCATTTGCTTTAGGAAGTCCTTATTTAAGTAATTCAATTTGCCCCAATACAGCAGCCCTATATTTCCTTAATGTAGCTTATCCCCCACCTTCAGCATCTACAAACCCCATGCATACAGGGACCTCCTTTATCCGGGACACCTTTAGCCTCCCTGACCTCAGTCTCGAAAGTGCATGGTTTGGTTCAGACTCCACCTCTTCCTTAGGTTCCAGACTCTCGGAGATCTGTTGCGGGCTCTCCGAGCCAAGCATAGACTCTTCTCGCTTCCCCACATGATATTCCTGAATGCCGACCTTGCGCATTCCCAGGTTGCTTAGCTTAAAAATCCAGGGAACAAGCATTAGAGGCGAGGAAGGTGGGAAATGGGCAGTGATCTGAGACCTAAGAACAGTCATTCGGGATTCCCCCTATGTGGACCCGCCTAGGACCTACCAAATGACGCCCTAGTCGAGGCTTGTGCAGGGGATAATATTTGTTAGATGCTGGAATCGTAATGGGGCCTTCTGGTCCTCTTAAGGCTCCCTTTTTTATGCGCTCAGACCCGTATTCTATTTTCCGAGAGCAGCTTTAGAAGGAAATTCCAATGTTTTTATTTAACCACAAAGCTAGGTGTAACAAACCTATGCATCTCTATGTAAAGTATGCAATTAAGGTTCAACCTGCTTATATAGTGAATAGTACTGCCTGTGGTTCCTTCCCTCTCCCCCTGTCATTACTTGGGTGATTAAGGCTAAACAAAGTGGGCTGCATGGATGAGTTAAACGAGTTGGTTACCTCTTCACCTTTTATTGTAACTTGATAGCAAACCATCATTATAAATAAGAAATCGGCTTTTCTAGAATTAGTTGTGATGAATAGCGCCGTTATTCTATCCCACTTACCTCCGATGATTTTATGATTTGTATGATTTCAACCGGATGTAACTCTTTTCCTAGTCGATGATCTCCCCCGATATCACCGATGCCGCCCAGTTCGATGCACCCTAGGCATGATCCCTCTAAAGAAGCTTTCAGATGCATCCTTTCCGTACTTTTTTTCCTTCGGATTGAGGAATAAAGCTTGTTCCAAATTCGATATCGATCGAACAGGAAGTGCCACCCACTGGGGAGGGTTGGGGCCGGAACAGGTAAATCAGAACGGAAGAAGCCCTTTCCGACCATAAGTCCGAAACTCACACCTTTACTTGGCGGCCTACCTGTCATTAGCGCTGCTCGGAAGGTTAGCCGAGATGTATACATTAAGCTGCGTGGATAATTAGGGAAAGAAACCACAAGCCACGCCTGGCTGTTTCTTTGTTTTTTCCACCCACCCGACGACAAAAGAGTAGGTTGCATAGGTTTTCAAGTCTATTTCCAAGGCAGTATGACTGAATGTCAGGAGTTTCAAAATGGGGTAAAAGGCAGGGCAGCTCAAAAGTATATTCTCACCAAAGTATGATTTCCCGAGGCGATTCCCCCCAGCCAAGACGGAGGTATGTGGTGAGGTCCCAAGGAAGATGGTAAGTAAGTTCCCAAGTATGATTTCCCACCAAGGCTGTAGGTCCAAAGTAAGACTTAGTTTCTTCATGTGCCAAGTAGGAGGTCTGATGCATAGTTTGAAAAGGCTAGTAAAAAAGCATAGTTTCAGGAAGTTACCAAGGATGATTTAATAGGCATAGGTTCCAAAGGAGTGTAAGGTTTGGTCCCAAGGAAGCGTACCAAGTCAGTATGAGTGTAAGGTTCCCGTGTGGTTAAGTTTCCAAGGAGGTTAAGGTCTATTCCAAAGTATGAATTCCAAGGCTATAGGACATTGGTTCCCCCCAAGTAAAGTCCCACCCAAGGCATAGGTCTTCTGATTCTGAGGTTCCCAAGGCATAGTTTAAAGAAGGTCCAATAGTAGTTTGCTGAGTATCCAAAGTAAGAGTGTAAGGAGGTTTCCAATGAGGGTCTGATTCTGGAGAGGTTCGTTTATAGGGTAAGGCTTTAGAGGTGAGGCTGGAGGTGAGTCTAGAAAGAGGTTGACGGTTTTGTTAAAAACGTGTCTGTAATCTGGTTGAACTCCTGTCTATCCTGCAATGGGTGAGCATCTCTTTCCTGTTGTGTGTTTGCACCAGGTAATGTTTGTAAGTTTGGAGCATCTTATCACTGAAACTATTTTATTATTGCATTATATACGTACATATCCCAAAATAATCAAAGCACAACCTCGAACTCCTTAACTTCTTCCGTCCCGTTGGGTCGCTCCTCCCTGCGAGCATCTGTATAAGAATCCAATATGTCTCAATTTGAGTAGCCCTGTCGAGTAGCTGAGTATCCAAGCTAAGCAGCCAAAACGGAGTAGCCCAACCGAGCAGCCAAGGCAAGCAATGATTGGCTTCCAATGATTGGCTTATCGCTACAATGGCCGGCTGTCAATGCCCTCCCGGCAAAACTGGTACTTATGGGCTATGAATGAGTATGATCCTCAAATGTTGAATAATCATACACATTGTTCTAGTAAGCTAGTTCCAGTCAGCGAAGGGAGGTGGCCGATGCTTTAAAGCGATTGATTGATGGAAAACGCCTTTCGAGAGAAGTTGTCCGGAGAACGAATGAGACAGATCACATATAACGTAAAAAAAAGGCCTATATACACTTACCGCTAAGGAACCTCGACCTAGGGAATGTTCCTACCCCGTCTAGATGGAGGGAATGACCAAGCGTTACATACGTTTAATAAAAAAATAGAATAACTATGAGTAATCTCATATATAATGCAAGTTGCCACTCCTAAAAGGAACCTTTAATGAATACGCTAATGTTATGGGCTACCTTCTTAAGCACCACCGTTGGGAGAAGGCACTTAGTAGTTTGGTTGGGACAGTATAAGGAAAACCTTCTCATTCGCTGCTAGTTTCCGCCTAATATAATTATTTTTTAGGCATAATATTAATTATTGTTATCAGAACAATGAAATGGATTTTCTCTTTACTAAAATATACCCTTTAAATCAATTTGTTTCTCTATGATAACCCGGATGCCCTTTAGCCACTAGTTTACACAGTTGATGCAGTCGATCCCGCTACTCGATGCACTCGATGCCAGGAATAGATGCTGCTACTCACGCTTTCAATAAAAGAGTTGATGCATTCGATGGCTTATTGTCTATTTGCGAACCCATGTGGATGCTTGTAATTGCCTCCATGTTTGTTATGCCTTCCTTCTGTGATAACTGATTTATTCTTGTCTGTCTGTGAACCGATAGCCCAGCATTCCCCACCGGTCTATGCATGTCAGCCGATACTCCATCAGTCACAGGAGGTATCCATTCCACTGGCCGATACACCTACTAGTCAATGCCCGAGAGACACTCATTACCCACACGATCAATGTCAGTCAGCCGAGAGTCCAGCAGTCACAGGAGGTACCGATTTACACTAGCTTATACACCCAGTTGCCAATACCCGGGAGCCCATACCCACCGGTCAGTTACACATAGAGCTTATCGAAGGGGAATTGAAAAAGGGGAATAATCCATGGGGCACGGGAAGGGGACTGATCCACAGAGGAAACTCAATGGGGCAGGGTTAGCAGGAACTACTCACAGTAGGGGCCTACCCACAGGGGACTAATAAACAGGGAGGGACATTAAAAGGATCCGATAGGAGAGCCAAGAGTTGCCAGGTTTCAATCACTCGATGACGGGACTCTTTGACGCTAGTAGAGACAGGTAGGTTTCGATGCTGCTATACTCCATGTGCTACTCGATCAATTGATCCAAGAATCTTAGTCGCCAGTAGGTAGTCGATCCGATAGTTGATTCCAGTGTGACTAAGGCTTAAGGCATGGGACTAAAAAGAAAGACCTTAGGGCTTTAACTCTACGGACTAAGGCTAATCAAGTAAGAAAGCAAGGACCCTCTGCACATTTTTATTAAGGGCATAGAGCTCCTTTTTTATGGGTGTGTTATAGCTATCGGATTCTAAGTTCATCTGGAATATTCTGTAACTGCCTCAGTAGCCTATATTTATGTATTTAGGTATGTATTGAGGTAGTACTATAGCGGGTTAAATTTAATTATGTTGAGTTCTACTTAGTTCTGCTCTTTTTTGTTAGAATCTGTGTCTTGTTCAGACCTGTGCCCTGACTATGAGATTGTTGCTTTCTAGTTGAGCGTAAGACATAAGGCCTTAATGTAATCCTCAGTTTGATGAAGACAATGAATGGTATTTCATGGTTGTCTTTCTCATTTTTACTTTTATGTAATTTATTGATGATGTTTACATTATTGTGGTCTCTGTTATGCATTAATTATTTCTTTTTTAGATGAATGTGATTAAAAGCTAATGAATGGATTAAACTCTTCCACTCATATTTAACACTTTGCACACTAATCAACTAAAACAAAAAAGCATGCCTTGGGTGAGACCTCCTTCCTATGGAAGGATGAATATTATGACATACTATACTACCTTGGACCTTTGTTGGACACCATATGTAGACCTTAGGTCTATAAAGGAGCCAAAAACATGGTTCCATTGTTGGAACCTTAATAAATGTAGAGTGGCAGAGATATTGTGGAAGCCAGCAAAGTTCGAGCTCCAAGACTGGCTAGAAGCACATATTCATGGATTTGTGTACCAAGAAAGTTAATAGATAAACAAATAAGTTGCAAGCTTCAAGGATATTTATTGTTTGAGTGTCTGCATGAGATTAAAAAAGAATTCCCTTTTAATGTGTATTAATGACTGGAATGACTCGTAGAGCAATATTGATGTTGGTATACATGTTCAATAATTGTGTGGAATGATTATAACTTTATAAATATTTAGTATTATGACCATGAATTGATGCAAGTGGTTTATTTATGGTTCAATAACATCATGGAAGGTTATGCTCTAGAATTTGGGATTGAATGTCATTAACATTTTACAAAATCTCTGAAATTCTTAAGGAAAGGACATTTGAAAAGGACCCGGCTTTCCTGAGGTACGAGGGGAAGGTTTATTTACTAAATTCAACTTTGGATAAAGATGTTGCTAGTGGAACTAGGTATGCAATAAAGCCTTGATAAGATGGAAGCATAAGCCTTGCGTGGTGGGGGGGTGGAACCATAGGAAGACCTGATGGCAGAGTTTAAAGCTTCAAGCTGCCTAAAGTTAAAGTATGGTGGACACAGGGAGCCTTGATAGTGAACGGCAGATGCGATATAAAAAGTACACAGAAGTTACAGAAAGCTGGTGACGGGAGGAAATGGAAAAGATCCACACCAGCCAAGATTCCCTAATGAGAGGATATAGTCCTGAGATGCATCCAAAGTGTGGAATAATGTAGAGGATGATAGAAGCACAGAAAAAAGCTTTGGCCCACTCCAATGATGATCAAGAAAGTGTACTTATGCATAAGATGAAAGAGTTAGCATAGTTGGATGGAACTCCTGAAGAATAAAGATGGCAAAGTAGTTCTGAAGCTAGTAAAGTGGATACTAGGACCACAAATTCAGAGATGTTCGTCAAGAATGCTAAAGCTGGAGTTGCTGTGGAAGTCGTAGAAGTAAAAAGACGGGAGGAAGATGCATTTTAGTATATGTGATACTAGTCTCCCAGAGCTGCAGACATCCGTGCCACTGAGAAGGAGGGATATTATAATTAAAATGATGTTGGTCCATCCTATGTCCTACCCCCTATGCCTTTTTCATTAGTCAAATTCCTATTATCAATGTTGCACAGAGTGCAAGTGTGTGTGTGTCATCAACATTAAAAATAAAATAACACATTTGCATCCATCAAAAAACATATGCAGATTATAGAGCCACATATAAAATGTGTCTAGATCAGAGTCTAACATTCTGCCAAAATGTAATACATGTCCAAAAACACATAAGTAAAAAAATGAGGGCACACGGCCCATCTACCTATCTATACCCTAGTCATCCTCCTCATCATCCTCATCAGATGCGGGACTCCCGGCTAAGGGCATGATAGCCCCACTATATAAAGAAGTCCCTGATGGCTTGACCCACCACGCCTGCCTTACGCATAAAAGGTTGCTACTTAGGGCTCATCCCAAGGCATGCCCGGACATATACATCATCCAGGTCCTGCCCTCCTCTCCCCTCCCCATTAGTTATAATATGTATAATAAGCAAATTAGAAAAAAATGTTGTTATGGGTTTTGGGTGTGAGTGTGGGACACCAGTAGCAAACGGTAACTCTGGTATGGCGGTACATTTCTATCTCAAAGTTGCCTTATCGATCCGTATTGTCGAAATGTATTATATATGTAATTCTGCAAATTCAAATTGCCCGAAAAGTGTGGCTACAGCGCGTTCGTTTTCCCGCCAAGGCTCAATAGGCCACCTTGAAGTATTATTTTATTTCCCACTCACTTTTCAAAGCGTTTTCACTTCAATAGAAAGCCATACAACTCTGAATATTTCCTTTGCTAGGGGTGAATCTGCTTGCTTCTCCTGGATCTGCTGTTGGATCTACTACCCATGCCACCTTTGCACTCTGTAATTTACCAGTTCTCTGCGGTGGAAAACTGAGGAATGGGCGGGGTTGAGATATTGGGTAAGAGGGCGTGCACTCACTTAACCTTACGGGCGATAGAGGCGTTCCTCCACAAATGTATACTACTTTTTCATGTTCTTTATTTTCAATAATAAATGATGGAAAAAACTTGTTTCTGCCTAGTCTTTAGGCAAGCGATCCTTCATTTTATTCTAAAAAATTTTGATTACCAATTCCAAATAACGGACCAATAAGAGATACAGACCGAGCTCATAAACGGGATTCCTATAATTGGCTCATAGGCATATGCTAATATAACGGGTTCATAAATAATAGGAAGGAGATATATACTGGCCTTCCTATAGAGAGATAGCACGACTCCTAAGGTTTTACGGATTAAATTCTCTATTCCAAAAGTACATGGATTTATCTGACATTACGGGCATGGATTACTCATATGCGGGTAGGCAGGATATTGACCTTCCCAATCGATGCAGGTAGGCGGTCTAACGGACGCGGGCAACAGAGTTCATATTCAGCGGAGGACGCTGCAAGAAACTTATTTGATTGAGTAGTCACTTGATTGCAGCTCATATCCCCATTCCCCATCTCACATACCGATCAACTAACCTTATCACGGCCCCTTCATTCACAATGAGGGGTATTGTCTATATGAGGTATAGGGTTTAAGTATAGGGTTTAAGTGGAGTTGTAAGGGGTTGGTGTCGTGGATCTGTAGGTCTGGCTGCTATTACTAGTTATCTGTATAGATTCCCCGGTTAGGCTTCCTGATTAGATTTCCCGGCTAGGCCTCCTGGTTAGCCCTCCTCTTTTGGTTAGTCCTCATTCGTCCGTCCGTGGTAACCCCTTTGTGTAAGACTTTCCTGTTTGCGCTCTTATCATAAATATTGTGCTTCACCTTGTTATTCGACATGTACTTGGCTTTCTTCTTCCTCCTTATCGGCGACTACCTCCATCCACTAATTGGCGACCACCTCCTGTACTCCTTTCCTAGCGTGAAATTGTCTGGTGCATGATCCTAAGGTGCCGTTGTAAGTAACAAATCATGTATAAAATAAAGGTATGAACTCCTGTTCCGTAGCAGTAAGTCAGGTGCCGCCACCTGCCTGATTGGAAGGAAGGAATCCTTTCCTTAAATGTACTCAATCAACAGCTATTTGCTTACATAAAAATGTGACTTATGTACCCAAAATGGGATCTCCTCGGAGAGAGGAAGGAGTCATGCATGCTTAGAGGGATAAATAACAGGAGAAGTTGTAACACCTGCTGAAAAGGTGCGGGAGCCTTTGGAAAAAAGTATCTAGAATAGAAGGAAATGCAGACTTTCGGGTGATGCTGCTCTGTGGTGTGGTGGTTGCGTAAGGAGCTGGTTGTTGTGTTTGTGGGTGGAGATTTTGTGGCTTTTGAGCCGGCCGATGATCTCAACTTATGGTCATCCGATGGGAAACGAACCTATTATAACAAGTGGTAGCGCTAACTTCAACTAAGCAGGACCAGCACAAAAGTCCCGCCTCTCATAGATAAAATTCTAGAAATGGCATTATAATAACAGTTTATTTCCCCGGAAGCTGTAGAACAAATGGCTGTCGGCTGTGGGATAAAGTAACCAGCCAAAATAGAATAGAGCTAGCCTATATACCGGGTAGTGATTACACCAGCGCTTCATAAAACCAGCCCTTTATTATAATTCCTTCCTGTGCCTACCGACAGGCAGCTGTCTACGCTGTACCAGCCATCAAGTCATAAACGCAGGGCAAGCATTCATTCAAGGGGTAAGTAATAAGGTCGAGTGAAGAAGCAGTAAGGGTGTTTAAGTAGGTGGAAAAGGTCTAAGAAGGTGGTGTGATGGAGTGATTTCGTAAAGCGTTTTGATTGATCGATCAATTTCTTGTTCGGCGTGGATTTTAGTGCGGGTGTGTGCGGTGTTCCTTATGTGCAGTGCTGTCGAGGGAAGGTTATGGCCAAGGGGTCGTCTGAGGGAAAGTAAAGGTTTAGTCGAAAATCCTCCATCAAGCGCTTCGTTGGAAGGTTCAATAAAGAAAAGGGAGAGTCCAGCAATTATTCGGCGGAAGGCTTTAAAGATATAAGGTAGCCTGGTGGATCCAACAGCATCTGACACAATGGGTGGGGTAACTTTTGGGTCTGAAGCTCCAACTGCATATTCCTCTCCGATAGATCTGCCTCTCCAACCAAAGCTCCCACAGAATAATGAGTTGTCAGCATAATATCTGCATCTCTATAGTAGTTCTGTCTCTACAGCTTAAGACGGTATTCACTCCACGGACCTAGATGGACTAATATAGAGTTTATTTAGTGATGGACCAAGATAGTATCTTTAGGCTTGTTTCCCACAGGACAAGGCTAAGACTATTCAATAGGGCAACTCTACAGCTGATGATCTTCCACTACAACGGAGACTCTATTAAGGCGTGTTGTTTCTCTGCTGCTTGGATCAAGAAGAAAAAAAGCATGTGTCTTAGGGCTTACTCTGTACAAACTGTAGGTCTTTTTTCTTAAGGCTTTCACTCTTCTATGGAACTTAGTGCTGCATGGACTAAGATAGTATCTTTGGGACTAACTGTTTTGACTAAGCTAGTCTTTTTATACTAGTTTTCAATAAGATCTTTACACTATTTTCCAATTATATCTTACTCTCCGAAGCTCCAACAGACTGGGTCAGTTCACACTGGTTAGTTCACCGGCTTAAGGCATTGGACTAATTAGAATCAATCTCGGAATCAATGATTATACATTTGATACTATGGTGGCATATATACGTTATACTGGCATAGAGAAGTTTTCACTCCGCATGAGTAGTTCTATCTCTAAAGCTTAAGACTCCACATGGACGAGACTCTCTTAAGGCGAGTTTCTATGGACCAACAAGGCAAGAACTTTTATATTAAGGACCACCTATTGAGAGAGTAAATTCAGTACATAAAGGTGGCATGTATCTGGATCACAAGATTAGCCTAACCCTCTTAATGGTAATTTAAGTAACAAACATAAAAGCAATCACATAAGTTGTCGCGTGATGGGCGGTCGTTTACAGGCTCGTAAGGTAGCACCAGTTGTCATTAGTTGGGCTAGTTCCGTTGTGATTGGAGTTAGTTGAAGTAGTGTTTGGTTCTTTATTGGGTGGGCAGGTTGGTGTGGGCATATGTACTTTTTTGTATATGCTGGTGTGAGCAAAGCAGGCCCCCGAGCAGTGTTTCCGGCTGGGCCCCTGTTAGTTTGTTTGCAGAGTAGGCCCAGGTGGTGGATTAGTACTGGTTTCCATAGGCCCATGGCTCTCTCTTGGCCAGATGGGAGTGTGGTGTTACTGGTGGGACTGGACCGGTGGGACAGGTGTGAAGGGACTGGTAATTCTAGACAGTTGGACTTTACTTAAGGCTAAAGGCTGAACCGCTCTCCGGGCGGCTTCACCCAACTGGGCTTTCTTTAATCAATCAAGCCAATAAATCCAATCCATCTATAAATCACTTGGATAAACTCCCCCCCCCATCCAGCAAGCTTCCAAGCTCCAGCTTATCTCCCAACTCCTAAACATCTTTTTTTCCTTTCCTAAGCTCCCCTCCCAAATCAAATTGTAAATAAACATATTAAAGCTATGTTTTATATTAGCATTTAGCGGGTATGCTCTATTAATGGTGATTTAGTATAGGAGTGAGGTTTTGGGAGTGAGGTTGCGATCCTAGTGCTCTCCTGGTGGTATTGGGTTGTTGGGGCCCCCGTGAGGGATAAACAAGCTGTGTTTGTTCCGTAGTGTGCAGTTTTCATTTCTCATTTCTTCCCCAGGAAGGTAGAAACAAGCAAGTGTTCCATTAAGTGATCCCCAGTGCAATGTGTGTTGGTGGGCAGGGCTTAAGGGTAATGGGGCCATTGGTTCCCAGTGATTCCATTCGTTGTTAGGAACAACATGGGGAACATTATATATATCATTCGGTTCATTTCCAAGCCAGTAAAACAATATTGGCAGGTAGGGACTGTGCATCAGTTAAACTGCATCAGGTTCCACCGGGCCTTCGGTTCACTACTACCTCCTTCCCCCGCATTTATCTGTTGGCTGTCAATCCATCAAATCAATCCAATAAATTAAGCAAGTCGTTGTTTCATCTCCCAGCCTGGTTATTATACCAGCCAACCAACTGGCCCGAAAGCTCACCCGCCATCCAGCTCCAGCTCTCTATCCAACTCCTAAACATTGATCGGCTGGCTCTGAATCCTAATCCTCCAGCTCCTTCTTCCGTCCAACTAACTCCTTCCGGTCCGGTGAACCACCTCCCCAAAAAATCCATCCATATATCCAGCAAGCTCGAACAAGCCCTGGTTCTGATCCCAGCCAGATTGGACCAGCTTCGTCGGGTGATTTTGTAAAGCCTCAAACATAAAGGCGCTCAACCAAAAAGCAAATGAAAGCGCATCCATTCCGCCTGGTCGTAGTTAAATGGGATGATTCCGCAAACAAAGCATCACTTTAAAGTTAAGTTTAGTATTATTTTAGGTTCAAAAAGATAGTTTCCGTAGAGCTAAAATGGGCAGAGAATTTATTTATTGCCCTGTAATCTATTTATTTTAGCTCTATATATTTTGTTGGTTATTCCCCCTAAGTTATATAAATCCAATATATAAGTAGATCATCGGTGTATATACTCGCTGCAGTGTAGGCAACGTGTGACCTGTATGTGTCACGAGATAGATGCATGTGTTGTGCTGACGGGTGAACGATTTGAGACTAGTACATTGTCGAGAACTGGGGCTTTAAAGTGAACAGCATATGTAACTGGGCTTGATGGAAACAGTGGCTTTCGGTGTGGCATTGTTTCACTTTGGGAAAATGGGTGTGTGTATGCGTGGACAGGTGAACTTTTTTTATTGCCAGGAACCACCCCAAAAAACGAAACTTGCTTTGGGAGGAATGGGCTTAGACTCTAGTTTCGCTAAACTCGCCGCCTAAGCGCTTATACTGCTGCTACCTGCCTGATGAGAATAAATAACCTGACATGCCATAATATTTAGTTGGCTGCTGAAGCAATTTATTTAAATTAGTAACTTTATGAACTGCTTAAACCTATTGGTTGAGGAGTTTGCAAAAGAGCTTAAGCTGGAGGAGTCGCTATACCAGAGCCACAAGCACACCACCAGAAAGGGGCTACACGAGTCATTCAACTTAAGCCTAACCAAGCCCACCAGAAGCCTTAAGCCTATCATACCAAACGCACCAAACTAGCATACCAAACACATTGATATACTAGATGTTGTTACTTATGTTTATTCTGTGAGGAGCTGAGATAGTCCAATCGATGTTGAATAATGAGTATTTTTAGGATTAGGCCCACCGGAATTAGTCCACCGAGAAATGAGGAAGGAAGAGGAGCTGGATTATTTTGATTCTGCCCACTCTGCTGGGAGTCCACTGCCATAGGGTCCAATAGGCCCGCGACGGCCGGTCATTCCAGAGAGTCATGGCCCAGTAAGTGCCCATCATTGACAGCCAGAAGGTCACATAGCCGCCCATCAGTGCCAACCGGTCATTTAAGAGGGTCAAATAGTTCATCATAGACATAAGGTCTTTGCTAGAAGGGCATTGCCAATCTTTGGAAGAAGGTACTTTTAGATCAATGTAAGCCGGTCATAGCTGGGCTTGCCTACTCCACTTGGCTTTGATACTCGGCTGCTCAATTGGTCGGCTACTCAGATGGGCTGGGATGGTAACAGTCTCAGTATCAGTGGTCCGGCCGAGAGTTTCTCCAGGTGTTTATGTATTTTATGCAAGGGTTCCATAACTTGATGAGTTGTAATTCACTTGATGCCGCTATTCAACTTGGATACTAAGAAGCTTGGATCTCGGTTCTATAAAACATCCTAAGTTACTTTATTTATCATTATACTTTCAAGTTATATATATATATTATGAGTATATTATATTTCAATTTTAGAGGGTACAATCATAAATTAAGAGTAAGAGAGCCTAAAGCGTAATTACATATATTATAATTATATATTTGTATAATATGAGATTCTTTTATCCAGTTCCTTCTCGATAAAGATGCATTCCTTACAGGTCGATATCAGGCAAGCAGCGAGTTCGATCGATCAATACACTGTGTTTTAGGTATTGTCACTGTTTAACAATGGGATACTTGAGTGAATGACGAGACTGTATAACGAAGGGTGCAACGGGTGGGCAGTTTATATTGGTGAAAAGTTTTAGTAGGTAAATATAAGATCAGGAGGTCAAAAGAGGTAAGACAAGCAGCGAGTGAAATTGATTCGCGGGTAGGTGGAACTGTGTCCTTGAAGAATTGAACAGTGGGCTTTAGGTTAACGTCCCCCCTAGTTATTGGTGGTTTGTTTATCCAGGTCTCAAGGGAGAGAGACTATCAATATAAGAGCCTCAGGAGGTCGATCTCTTAGTAAAGCATGTAGCAAGATCGCAACGGGTAGCAATATATCCACAGGTAGCAATATATTAATTCGCAGGTAGGTGGAACTGTGGACTCCACACAGTGTGTTCATTGTTGGAAACTGTGTGGAGGATTCACTGTGATCTGTTGGTAACTACTGGGTGTGATAAATGTAAGTTTACTGGGGCTTGAGGTTAACTGCATCAGGTTTCACTGTAGGCTGTCGTTCACAGCGGGATGCATGCGTGAAGCGTTACAGGGGTTGTTCAGGGGGAACCGGTATCCGGGGCTGAGGTGAGGTAAGATTAGATGAGACGTGTGGAGGGGAGGGGGTCCAATTCTTTGGTGGTATCCAGTTTCGGATTCTTACTCTCTTGGCTCTGTGCATCCCGTGTGCGTGCGTGGCTCCGGGAGAGCCACTATAATCCGAACATAAAGGTCATTGTTTAGTTTTTCCAGTCTATCAAACCTTCCTTCGCCAAATTATTTGATCAATATTTGTTTTTCCCGAGGTCGGAAGTCAAATTATCCTTCTGGGTTCAATAACGAAGTTTTGTGAGGCAGCAGTTCAAGTCAAAATAAACAGGTGGGGTTGGTAAAAGTAGGTCGCACTGAAGTGATTCTGTAGGCATATAAAGTTTATACAAATGCTATTGCTCTAAGTCCCGTCCGTCCTAAAAAAAATAACTAAGTTGGAGGCATGGAGTGAGGTAGGTAGTTAAAGGTTGGTAGCACAACTAAAGTAAGGTTCGGTAAGTAAAAGCATAAGTATGCCTTCCTTACGAAGGTCTTCCTGGCTGAATCAATGAGGGCATCAATCACTAAGTTAGGTAAGCAAGGCACGGAGTGTAGGTGGGTAGGTGGTAAACTAAAGTTCAGGCAAGTAAGCATAACAACTGCGTTCCTCATGAATAAGTTTATCTATAATTGCCGGGATGCCTTCATTCCCAGTTTGACATAATTGGGTGACACAGGGAGGCGCATTGAATGGATGCCACATTGACACGAGGTAGACAATAAGGATATTATTGGCCCACCTGTTAGTTGTCAATTCACCATGCCCAGTAATGAGGTAGTGCATGATTCCACGTGCTCCATTATAGATACACCGTTACTGGTTCATTGATTGAACACATAGTTGAGGTGAGTATAAAAAGGGGACTACGGACAGTACAGTATGGGGGGAAGGTACGGGGCGGGAATAGACCGAGTAGGGTAGCCACAACCGCCAGAGGAGGGATATTATGAGGAAGGAGGATCTATAAAGCAGCAGCCCCCTTTGCACCTTCCGGCCAGCATCATAAGAAGACAATTCTTTTTAATCAAATAAGTTGCTTGCGAAGCGGTCTGTCCCATAAGATGTAGTCCCTCGGTTTCAACTCGATGGGATAATTCTATATGCTCTCGATCGGTATGTGAGATGTAATCAAGTAAGAGAGCTAATTAGTCTTCTGTATTACTTGGGGGAGATGATTCCAGTGTTTGGTGGGTATGGCATGTGTTGATGGTACTCGGGTCTGCGCTGTTTCAAAAGTGTTTTCCAAAATGTGATGGGGCATGTGGTAAAAAAAGAAACTATATAATAAATTTCCTTCCAAGCATCCTGATCCATCGTTTCAAAAGATCATACAAGATGAAGAAAGAATGGGTATCCAACTGGCTGGGCGGTATTTCTTATTCAAAGATAGCATTTACTGATGCCCCACTCTACAAAATTGAGTGATTTACTAAGCTTCCTGGGATATACTAGCGGCATAAACACCTGAATCGAGTAGCTGGATCGACTGTATACCCTGGATTGAGTGGATAAACACCTGGCATCAGATCACATCTGTATTGACAGGCCACCTGGTATCGATTGAAACCTGGGATAAACCTCTTCTCTACATGGAGGCGATAGAATCAATGACTCCTTAATGAGAATCAGTATTGGAACCTCAAGCGATGCCTTTGGGGGCAAGCGAAGCGATCAACCACACCAGCGACAAGGAGGCAAGTGGGTAACCCAGCAAGCTGCCTACTTTGAATACAATACCTCCTCTGGCTACTTATTCTGGCCAGCAGCTTACTTAATAGAACCCAACAGATACCTTTTCTAAATAGGTGCACCTAACACTGCTGGGGACTTGGTTTATTGATATAGAGATTTCATCAATTTATTTCGTAATTTTATTGAGAAGGTTTGAAATCTGGTGTTAAAACTAAACTTCTAGTTGCCTGGGTCAACGCGTCTTATTGGGGTGGGATTCTATTGAAAAAGAAAGTTTTATGACAAAAAGCCAAATGGTATATGCTTTTTATGTAACCAACAAAGCTCCAATGTCTGTCTTCAGGTTGAAACGGTCAATTTACGCATTCAGTACGCATTCTACCAGTATACCAGCACCCAGCATTACCAAATAGCCCGCCTTTACCCCATTACCACACTCCCCAATACGACCACATCCGCGCATACACGCTTTCAGTTCAAGCCGAAACTGACATCCTATGGTGGGGTGGGTGGGGCGCAAGCAACTGATGATATTGATTCACTTGCTTAGAACACATAGTTGGAAGTGAGGCCCGGACACTGATTGATTTATTCAATCAATTATTTTTCACCTTTACCCTTCTTTTAAGAATTTACTTTTCCCTTTTACTTTTGGGTGGTCCCTCGTCCCAGAGGTTTTGGAGTTAGCATCTTTTAACTGCGAATAAGAATTACTCAAGTACTCCCACCCCTTAGATATCTAAATGGCCGGGGAGCTACTAACAACTGCTGATCGATCCAATGCTACCTTTACGCCTTTCTGTAAATGTCAAAAGTCGATGCACTCAATCCAGTACTTTATGCAGCCGATCCCGGTGATGATGTACTCGATGAATGGTTTTTATTCACTTGACGCCGGGACTCAATACAATAGTGATCCCCCGGAGGTGCTGATTAACAGTTGGTTCCCAGTACCACCAAAAGAACCTCATCATAGTGTCCGCCAAGAGGAGATCCACAGTAATAAGGTACCAATTACCTCTACCGTGGGCTAATTGTGACTGATGATCAACTCCGCTAATTCAAGGATGGGCTTATAAAATGCTCTATTACACTTGGCTCCCCAATTTAATCCGATGGATCTAATCTAACCTATAATCCGACGATGTTGCCGCCGCGTACAGAACAACCCTCTGGCGACATATACCGGGAAGTAGTATAAATGACCTATATAAATATATGCTGTGTGGTGTTGTCTGTATCCGTTCATAAACTTACCATAAGTCACCCACCATTAAATGCATGCACGAAGCCGTTCACTGAAACCATTTATTTGCCAATTGCATTGTCACACTCTATTGTGTATGGCGGGTGTACTCAACTTGGTGGACTTGGCTTGGCTGATGGTGTCTGAGTTTTGCTTTGTTTATCTTTTCAAAGATGAAAGAATAATTAATTGTAAAGTCCTATCAAAATTAGTGAGTGAGTTCAGGGTCTCAAAAATACCGCCAGAAATATGGGTTTGTAAAAGCGGTCCTTTTTTTCTATCTTTCTTTAGCACTACACCTAATCTTAAGTTTATTCTTGGGCCACCCATCTCCGATGCCTTTCGCATTTGATTCTTTAGACCCCCACCTAACCTTGACTGTTATATACAACGGGCCTATTTTATTTATAAACTATGGCTATTCTATTTTTCCTACCCTACCTGGTTTGTGGTTACACAATATGGAATATACTCTTAAAGTGAATCTCGTAAACCATTAGCAAACACTATCCCTCCATGTGCGTTGTGCGACCATCATGGCCACCAAACAAATTGTTTACCATACTTACTCGAGTTGCGGCATCTTCTCTATGCACCTCCGACATCCACCTCATCAGATTGTTATTTATTATTTTTGGAACATTACAAGTTAAATGTATAGATGCAACATTACATATTGACGTATTGATTATTTGTTACAATGGAAGGTCAACGTCTAGATGCGAGTATTGCAAATGCGAAATTTTCACGTATATATTCGCGTATCGGCAGTGGACCATAGCTTCTATTGCACTCGATGTGCTTAGAGTAAAAAGATAGTTATAGCTAGAGAAGATAAGGTGTATAATATTGTATCTTTCTTACTTGTAACGTAAGAACTACTAGGCCATTTTCAGCATTAAGATTTGGTCACGATTTGGAGGAATCCATTGGGACAGTGAAATCCTTAGTCCATTCTCATCTTCAGGGCGTTTCCATTTGCATCTAGATGAGGTAGGGGTCTAAAGAAGAGACTCAAGTGGGGTCAGGATCATATCTATAATAAGTTTATGAAGACAAGTCCGTAGATGAGGGTCCCCATAATGTAATCTTAAAGGTGAGGCTTCATTGGAAGATCCCAATATAAAGTTCATAAAGATCTAACTTTTAGAAATAAATAACATCATATATAAAGCACCTCATATAAAACAAAAGGTGAGGCCGGAACGGAAGAGCGGCTCCATGATGAGTGTTCAGAAGGCGTTCTAGTAAGGAGTCTAATTCAGGTTGGGTTGCATTAAAACCAAGACTCTCGCCCTTCTTAGGTCTAAGAGTGAGTCAACACTTAATGTCCCTCGTTCCTATAACAAATTCCCCATTCATTCGGTGCAGTTGTGGCTGGAGTCACTTTCGAGAAAGTTATGTTACCAACTGACTTCTCCGCTCTACTCTACTATCATCATCGTTTTGTGGGTTTGTTTAAGCGTTGCTCTTCTTCGAGGTTCGGAATGCCAAGTATTGCCTTGGTCCCATTATCCTATCATACAAGACTCAGAAACCCCCGTAAAAGTACATAAAACTAGGCAAATAAAACTAAGCTGGTGTAGGGAAGAAGGGAAGAGATATGACTCAACAACAAGAAATCTGTTGAGGAAACAGGGAGAGGCTCGGATGAAGGATAATAACCAGCGGTATGAGATGAGGGGCTATGCTCTTGCTGGGAAGAGGGTTGGTTCTCAATCCAATCAAGATGATTAGGAAGATTACAAGGGCCTTGCAAAAAGTTAATACCTTTATATAACTTTGGTTCAACACCTCCAAGGTGTGACGAATGATGGGTAGGGAAAGGGAGATCATGAGAAACCACTAATTTGCCATGTCAATGGTGCTAACTTGCACGGATTCCATCATATATAGGTAGAAGCGAAGCTAGGATAAGGAATTGCTTGGGGAAGTAATAAGGTAGAAGGCCAGAGAAGAAGAAGGGGATCCTTCCCTCTCTCGGATCAAAATTATACGACATTCCCTATGGTAGGAGGAGGGTTCTAACATAAGAAAAAGTCTTTGCTCCATATAGGTAAGGGCTGATAGGAAGTCTTTAGTGGATTAGCCAAAATGTAGCATGAAGTGAGAATATACTCCAATCGTATGAACTAAGTCCTACTAGGAAGCCAATGGGAGACATAGAAAATGTGTGAGGACAACAGTCAACTTACCCGCAAAAGGGAGACCCTTGAATTGCCAGTAGTGAAGCTTGGTCTGAAGCTTCTGAAGACACCACTCCCATATATCCATAGTTTCAAAACCTATTCCAAATGGGATCCCGAGATAGCGCACAATCACACCTGGAAAATGTCATTCCACACAGATGGAATCCAGTCTGGAGGTCATCCAAGCCAACCAACAAAAAAGATCTGTCTTATGTTCACTGACGACTATACCTGAAGCAGCACAAAATAGGTCCACACATCCCATTGCATTCTCCATTGACTCTTGTTAAACCCAGACTTATAATAAAGCGTTGTTTGCAAATAGTTTACTATCTCTGAACCATCAGGAAGATAAAAGCCTCTGATCCTTCCTTGAGCCCTGGCAGCCTCCAATAAATTCCACCCCAAAGCATCAGCGAACAACACATGGAGATAGGAAGCAAGGAGGCAAGCCTGTCTAATAGAACGATGCAGGCAGATTAGGGACGAGAGCAACCTGTTCACCGAATCAAAAGCTGAGGCATTGGAGAATAGAGTGCTCACCATGGCAACACATATAGACCCAAATCCCAAACAAAAAAACATATCCTTAATGAAAGACCAATTTACTTTATCACATGCTTTTTTTAAGTCCATTTTGATAAACAAAGAGTGTTGATCCGTCTCCCTAGCCCATTCGCCGTCCCCGTAATGTAATATTTTTAGCGAATCAGTTAGCTCACGAAACCATACCGAGCATGAGCCCAGATTCGTTACAGACCGAACCGCACAGTGTGTAGAGATTGAAATGAAGCGTAGGTAGGTTTAAGAGTGCATAAGGTAGCTAGCTAGTTATCGATCGAAGGGGAACTAGGTGGGTGATACTCTAGAATAATCACCATAATAGGTGCAGGTTTTATTCCAATGCTCGGACTTTTGATGGGCAATGGCTGGCTGGAATGTTTGAAAAAGCCCTTATAACTACCCAATTTACCATCTCGATAGGTCCGCTAGGGCAACGCCCACTTTATGAACTGAAATTCCCATCTTGATGGACCAAGTGAACAGAGAAAGGAGAACTCGATAGGCACGGATATATTTTATAACTGAATACTTTCGCTGATGCCTGCTTGCCGGAGGTAGAGATTTGCTTACTTACAATAACCAGGACCTAGAGGCGGACGTGAAAGCCTAAAGTACGCAATAGATCTTGTTGATTGTGCTGATGCTGTTGTTTAAACAATAGTAGATTGAGCGATGTGGGTGGATGACCTGGATCAGAATCCATTCCAGCAAAGCTATAGCAGCCGAGGTTCCCTTTATAGCTAGCACCTGGCCTAGTGGCATATTGGAGGGCTCCTGAGCGAACTTTTAGATCTCCTAGAAATAGATAAGGAACCTATCGTGATATCCACTAGGCAGGCCAAATATCTAAGCAAGCCAATTTTACTAGAGAGCAAGTTAGGATCTCCCGCAGTGACACTCTTCGCGGCCTAAGCCAAGCGTTATCAGAGATAAGTGCTTGCACTTGTACTGTTCTTTTATGGAATAATTATATATATCTAAGTCTTTTGTTTCGGTAACTAGCCGGGAGTCATAGATATTACAATTGTTAGGCTACGAGTGCCAGCGAGGAGCTAATTATATGGGTGAGGGAACGGGAACAAGATGCGGGAAGGGATAGGTCTTTTCAATCAATCCATCTATTTCTAAATCCAATCAATAATGAAAGAAAGAGAGTATCAGGCGATCTTCTAAAATCCCTATTGAAAGCCTTTCAATCTAGGGCCTTTGGCCGCTGCTTTCCTCCTTACCGGAAAGTAAACTCGGCAGACTAATCAGTCTATATAATCCTGTTAAATAAAAAGCCTTCCTTTCCCTTTCCCGTAGGGCATTGTTTGAAGGGAAGGCAAGATGTGAGCGCAGTAGCGGATTTAAGGAAGGGTCTGCATTCGGTATAGATTATAAAGCGGGTATGCTGCGGGCGTGTACTGGAGCCATTGTAAATTCAACGTAGGAATGAATAAGAAAAAATAACATATCAAATAAGAACAGATCAGTTCATTTGAGGGGATACGTGTGAGTATTGGGAATCAATAGATGTATATTGTATAGCTCTAAGTGGACACATGTATCGTCGCTGTTGCAGTTAAGTGTTATTCTCTCGAGCGGTATGGCTCCTTATCCTTTAATATAGCTGCGCTGAATGAGAGAAATAAGCAGGTGGGCCCTAGCACCTAAGTCAATAGGTCCAATCAACTTACCTTACTGATAAGATTGGTCAGTGCATATATAAGTGCCTATATGGGATATACTGAAACCTATCAATCAGCGGGTCGTTGGTCTCTCTCAGACTCTGCCGCGGAAGGGGAAGGATCTAAATGCATGGTATGGTACCAACTATCTATTCGGTCGGCGGGTGCTTCACCGCTATATAGCTCCACTACTACTACTATCCAAATCATTTCTGGGCAACCATTTGAACAAGCTCGTGATACCCCAACACGTAAGATCTCATAAGTAAGGCTGTATTAAATCAATCCAACCCAAGAGGGCTGTTCCCACGCACGATCCAAGACTACTGGTTGTTCCTGTGCCATCCACTCAACTGACATTCATCCAGTAGGCATAGAAAAGGTAAAAACAAATGTTCAAAGTGCTTACCCTCCACCCAATCTCTGAATTCTGGCAGTAAGTAGTGAAGTTCATCCATAGGGCATTAATTTTCCTCCTTCCTTTCCACGCCATGATCCCACCCATACCCCCAACTGGTGGTTCCTTTCCTTTCCTGAGCAACCCACTCCATGTCCTTTCATCAAGTAGGCAAGGAAGAATGGTCTAAGTGCCGCCTAACCTAAGCAAGCTCGTAAAATAACAAAGGTTGGGTAGGTGAGGTGGAAAGTTGGTAAAAAGGCAAGGTGGGTTCAGGCACTTCCTTCCATTAAAGGCAAGTATGCATATCCTCTTCCTAGCAAAGCTGTCCGTCTTAATTAATGAAAGTGTATCTGGCTGGCCGGGTTCATCCCTTCCGGCCCGACAAGATAAATAGTGCTGCTACAACTAAGCATCATTCCTGGCTGAAGCACTAGGTTGGGGGCATCAGTAAGCAGGTAAGTGAGGTATGGAATAGAGGACAGGTTCGTAAAAAGAACAGGTAGGGTTAGCTATTAGTTGGGGATACTTCCTAGCCTTGCCTGTGAGGGCCCGGTGGGAAGGTTTTCACAAAGCTAATTTATTATGCTAGGACTATAACTTTCACTCTAGTGTGCTAAGATTGCACTACTTCTCTGCTTTTTATGGCCAGGAGCGTTAAGCCGCTGGCCCGACCTAAGAAGGGCCAGGACTTCTCCATGCAAACATCATATGTTAAATTGGAATTCTAAAAATAGAATCAGATTGAAATATAGGGAAAAGTAAAACAATATGCGACACGTATTGATGCGAGTCAAATATCCGCTCTCTTCTCCTTCCTAGCAGCGGTAGGACGTTTTCCCAGGCAGGGTGCTTAGGCAAAACAGAGATAAACTTATGGAATTGGCATTCTGACTAAATAATAATATTCATTTTATATTCCAGGATGAGGGCTCATCGAAATCCGGAAAAAGTAAATATTATTTTCATAAAAAATAGTGAATGATATGGGTTTGGAACTTATCCAACTCCACTTATTGCCAGGGCCAAACCAAACCAGGTATTCTGTTTAAAGTAGTGGACAATTTTGAAAGTATAAATGCGATCTCATATATCACAATTAAAATGGCACATGTAAACTTCTTCATATATATTATTTATGATAATAATATGCTAGTTCTAATCTAACGTAGATATGGCAAGTAGTTATTCCGCATATATTGACGTAACGTGGATACTATATTTTTATCTCAGCTATGAAAGGTGGTGAAAACAGTAGTAGGTAAGGTGGGGTATCCCCAGTATTGGTGGCAGCTCACAATCTTGTGTATTGGCTCTGCGGCAGCTGACATTGTCCCCTGGTCTCGGCCAGCAGCTCACACACAGTATGGTTTTTTCTTTTTGGCTATAGCGGGATCTCCCAAACAAACAATACCATAATATGGTGATCTCGTCCATGCGGCAGGTTCCATGCTTCCCGGCCTCTATATAGTGGTATCTTCCATTCTAATGGGGAATAAGTAGGAGGCTATCCAACCAACACCTAGGGAAAGCTCATTAAATCCTGGGGGTCTAGTTCAGTATGGGTAACTTATGGTAATCCTTTTGCTCCTTCGTGCTGCTGGAAATTCCTGATGCCAGTTCAATTGGTGTTGATTAAACTAGTGTTGATGGGAATGCTGATGGAACTGTTCCGGGAACTGGGACTGCTAGTTAAACTGATGACGCGGGAAATGCTCTTCTTTTTCAAATAATGCTTATTCAAATGATCCTGGGAATGCTTGTCGTGATGCTTAAAATGCTTGTTTTAGCGCTGCTGCTTGTGCAGCTTTGCCGGGTTCTGCTGGTAGTTCAACAACTGGTGCTTATGGGGCTTTGTCGTTCTGATGCTTCGACTGCTAATTCAACTGATCCCGAGAATGAGGAGGCTGGGGATGATCCTGGTTTAACTGATACTAGTGGGAATGAGGAAGCCGCTTCAACTGCTGCTTATGAAAATGTCCCTTCAACTGATTCTGGAAATGCTACAGCAAATGCGGCTCGTATCCTCGCCCCTCACCCTCGTACCTCAGGTGAGCCCCCTACGGGTCGTGTTTGACTGCTGCCTATTCTTCCTCCTTATCCTCTATTTCAATTGATGTTTATTAAACTGGCTGGTTATGCTGCTGGTGAAACAGCTGGTCGTTCTTCTGCAGGGAATGCTTTTGGAACTGCTCCTTCAACCGCTTATGCTGGAAATTATACTACAACTGTCTCTCCCTGAAAACCCCATAACATATATGTATATAGAAAGCTAAGTGTGAATCACGACTCGTTTCTGTTCTCGCTAAACGATAGGTTTATAACTAGTGAACATGTTTTAACTGACTAATAACTCGATGACTGAGTTGTGATCTCTCTGGAACCCGGAATTCATGGGTACGATCAATCAATCTTATTTTAGAAGTGTAACCCTGATTCGTTCTGGTCCTGACTAATCTAAGCATACTGTTTGTTTTTGTTCCTTCTAATCCCCGTCCCGCCTCGTCTCGTCGGGTAAGACCTAACCGTCCCTCTTTCTCCAGTTGCCAGGTCTAATGTCGAAGTGAAAGGCCCGTTTATTATTGCATATGTATTAAGTGATAAGTCTAAACCCCACCTTCTTCATGGGGCAAGCGAAACAGCAATAAGGGCTGGGGTAGCATATGATCTAGCGCTCCAGCTTCATGAGCGATAGCGGGCATTGTTTTGATCTATCTATCTGTTGCTCCTTTCTAAAGGGGAGGGTTATAATCTTTAACACTTCTTTGAAGCTCTCAAGGTGTAGTAGGTCTAGTTGGTGGTAAAAATTAAGTAGCGGGGCCAGTCAATATATTTTTCAATCGAGGTAATAATAGGGGGGGTTACGGGATATCCCCATACAGTGTTGGCTGGTGCGGACAGAATCGGACTGTCCAGGTAGTAACCACCCTCCTTGTGTTCCGCGGGGTAAGGTGGTATGCTCAAGGTTCAATATTTTTTCTGTAGGGTAGAGGTTGTAGGGTCGATGTATAGGGGATTATGTGGAGGGCCTTGGTTGGGGTGATATCTGGGTCTTGGGTCTAGGGTGGAGGGAGTAGGTTAGTTGGGAGTTTGGCTTTATCTGTGGATGCCCCCTAATATTGGGACGTTAGATTTACTACTTATAGGGACGTGATATAATATCAAGTAAGAAAGCTAATTTGTTTTATCTGGATGGCTCATATTGGTACGTGAGCTGTTACATCTCTCTTGGGTCTGGCTCTGACTGGCTATGTGGGGTATAGGTTTAGGTGTAGTTGGTAGGGGGCTGTTGTGGAGTTGTCTGGCCGCAATGGAAAGGTCTGCTGGTCCTCATTCGTCGTTCTGCGGTGTGCCCCTCTAAGAAGACGGTATCGATCAATCAATAAATCAAGGCAGTGTGGGCCATCCAACCCCTTTCCTTTATCATATCTCGGTGTAATACTAACGGTGGACAGAATAATCATGGCATCCATCCGTGGTATCCCAAGGGGGTGAAATGGTGGGCATAGTACTTCCCGGCAGAATCCTAACGGCAGAATCCGAATCATCCAGCTCCTGAAACTCTTTGGCAAAAGGGTCAAGGGTTATGGCTTCCTGTATAAAGGGTAGGCTAAAGGCTTATTCCTTCTGTTGCCCTTACTTGGTTGGTGGACCTGGCTTATCTTCTTTTGAAAGGCAAGAGGCTTCTGTATAAAGGTGATCCGCTCTTGGTGGATTTATCAGTTGACTGTTTGGGGAAGGCTCCTCCT
>BSBM01003585.1:0-41194 GCA_027924585.1 Larix kaempferi
GGCCTTGTTTCTTTAATAGATCAGTCCTAGTTGTCAGGAGGTATGATTTGCCTTGACTTGCTTTGACTTGCTTTATGGTTAAAAAGGTGAAGGCTGCGAGAAAGAAAAATGGTCATTTTACGAAGGGAAGAGCATGAAAGCTGCGAGAAAGAAACATGCTATTTTGAGGAATTAATTAAACGTGTTGCTGAGAATTGACTAAACATTGTTTCATGCAAAAAGAGGCGAAACTGTGAAAAGGCGAACTGTAAAAGAACGGGCTGTTCAAGGGGGGAGGCCAGAATCTGTGTACCGCATTAGATCCGTCGGAATCACTACACCTGCGGAATCACTACATCTGTGTCCTGTGTACACGACTCGATCGGTCCTGTTCTCCTTTGGTGCTGTTGGTTTCCTCGAAAGCACTTATTTAGGTGTGGTTTATTCTGCTGGCCAAACAGGTACTCACTTATGCTGGTCTCAAGGTTCAGGGTTTAATTACTATGCTCAACGACCTCCCGTTTTTTTCCCGAACTCACATTTGTATTAAGCTAAATCGATCGGAGCATGTCAGGTTATTTCTTTCCTTCCATCCGATCATCCAATGCTCTATGGGGTATTACAAAGTAGTCTAAGTGAGGCAGGCAGTATTAAATCCAGCAGTTTCCACGCCCCCTCTCTGAAGTGCCGGCAGTAGTTTATCAATCCAATCCGGTGCTGATAAAAAGAAGGTAAGTCAATAAGGTGTGAGTATAAAGTTCCTCGAACCTGCGACCATTCAAAGCCCACCCAAGCTGGTACAATCAATCTCTGGAGTCTGATCTGATTGTATTGAATAAAAGAGCGCGCCTTACAGGAGAGTAGCTGTCTTCTAACTGACATTCATTCTTCGAGTATGGACTAAATAAGACCAGTGCCTCCAACCAGAGTTTGTATCGTGGGACCTTAAGTAAGTGGATCGGCCTGAACAATTAAAAAGTAAGCCAGCCTGTATAATAAATCCTTCCTTTTCCGAACACAAAAAGAAATCTAAATTAGCTCTAAGCTGAAGTTTCGAAGAAAGGGCTGCCGATGCCGATAGGGATTATAACTAATAAGACTATATTAATATAAGTTTATTCATACAAGTAAGTCCCGTCGTCTCATCCAACACTAAATCGGTGTGCTAAAGACTAAACTTCTAAAGGCACCGAAGGAGGCTCTCTCTGCCTTGAAGATGTTCTGGTCGATATAACCCTTCTGAAATGCAGCTTTGTCTGAAGTAAACCCTTGTTTGGGTTCCGAGTATGATTCCAACATTGGGGTATTTCACTCTCTGCTTGATTAAGCCAATTCGATTCATTCATGCATTTCCGGTGATTCCTTCCACAGGCCGTGGGGGCAAGATAACGAGGGAGCGTACGGCGGGTTAGGAGCTTCATTCAGCTATAAAAAGTCCATTCCCTGAGCAGCAAGTTTGGTAATTGCGGGGTGGCTCTGGTGGATCCCCAGAAACCTTCCCAAGAACGCATTTTATAAAGGCACCTCGTGGTTTGTACGGGTTTCGGAGCACAGTATACTCCATCTGGTTCTAAAATTCGATTTGTCTTTAGCAAAATAGCTGAGTCCAAGCCAGTTAAGGATGCGAAGTAATAACTCGCCCCGACCATATGAATTTATTTCCATCAAAGCAAAAAAACAAAAGTGAATACAAAGAGTTCATAAGCGAGTAAGACCGGATGGATCGGGTGAAAGGTCTAATCTAAATATAGAAAAATGAGTAACAAAAACTGAGCTGTGTCACGCGTTCTGGTCTCAAATGATATCTAGCTCATCCGGGGTCCAAAACTCGCTTTTGAAATAGGCAACTCGCTTCGACTCCGTGCCTTATTCCGGGCTCCAAAGGCACCTACCATAGGCACCTACCATATTGGGGCACCCATGTTCCGGTCAATCCAAAAAAGCTTTTCAGCTGCTGTTTTTTTCTATAAAAAATCCTGGTTTCGAGGGGGGAAACATAATAATAATCTAGCAGAGTTTATCGGGCACCCGCATTTTTATTTAGGTAAATCAATTAATTACAGCGCCTTCCCCCGAAGCAAGATATAAAAGCCATGCTGGTTCGTCTCGTCTGTCCGGCAATTTGAAAAACATTCTTAAATGCTATCCATCGGGGCATTTCAAGTGGATTTTATTCTTAATGAAACATGCCCTTTCACGGCGTTTATTTAGGATTGCCAGGTGTCGCTGATACCCAAGAGTCAATGCCGGAACTCGATCCAAGATTCGATGCAGTCGATGCCAGGTGTCATAGTCGCTAGTCGTAGTAGCCAGTTGGCAGTATTAGCTAGAAGGTCATTCATTGCCAGCCGGTCATTGTTCGATAGCTGATCATTTTAAGACAGTCATTGCCAGGAGGTTACATAAGGTGGTCATAGCCGCCAATCATAGACAGGAGGTGGGTCATTGCCTGGTTTCTTTGATGCCGATTCCCTTGGTTCTTTCCCAGTCGATCTTTGACTGATGAAGGTCATTGCCAATAGAGTCGATCATTGTAAGCCGGTCATAGCTTGGATTTTATACTCGGGCTGCTGGGCTAATAAGCTGCTTGGCTATTCAACTAGAATACTACGTGTGACTTGGTTACTTGGAGACCTAGGATACTTGGATACCGGGCTCGGTTGGACTGATCAACTGGGATAAGAAACTGCTTGGCTACTCGAATTGGCTTGGTTACGGATCGACTGCGCTAGTCAACTGTGCTAATCGAATGGGCTAATCGAATGGGCTAATCGAATGGGCTAATCGAATGGGATGGTGGCTGCTGCGCTATTCGACTGGGCCGGAAACAGTCAGTGCCTAGAAGCTCTTCTCACTGCTAGAACTCTTCTCAATGCAGCTACTCATCAGTGCTACAACTCTTCTCACTGCAGCTACAACCTCTACTCCATGCTACCTCTACTCAGAAAAACCTCTACTCATTGAAGCTCTATTCAGGAAGCTCTACTACGTGCATGAACTATACTACGTGCTACAAGCTTAGTCTTTGCCAGTCAGTGCTAGAAGGTCAGTGCTATACAACCTATACTCAGTGCCCAGTTGTACGTGACCTGTTGTATGTGACCAGTTGTTGTCCGTACCCAATTGTTCGTGCCAAGTTGTAGTCCGTGCCCCATAGTCCGTGCCCCATAGTCCGTGCCAGTAGTCATACAGGAGTTGATGCCAGGAATCGTGCTACTCGATCAGTCGATGCCAAGAGTCATAGTCGCCGGTACTGGTAGTAGATGCCGCTAGTCGCAGGAGTCGATCCCGCTACTCGATGATGCTACTCGATGTCAGGTGTCGATCACTCAATGCCAGGTGCCGATGGATTATTGTCTGTTTTCGAACCGATGGATTTCTTGTGTTAATTGCCTCTATGTTTGTTTTTATGTCTTCTGTGAACCGATGCCTTCTTGTCTATTTGCGAACCGATGGAGGATGCCTTCTCGTAATTGCCTTCTATGTTTGCTTTTATGCCACGTGCCCCTGGGTCAATGCCTGTCACAGCCGAGGAGAGTCCAGCAGTCCCCACCGGTCAATGCCAGCCGATAGGAGATCAGTACCTGGAGAGGTGCCGATTACCGCTAGCCGATACACGGGAGAGATAACATGCCAATACACGGGAGCCCCTCATTACCCACCAGTCTATGCCTGTCCGCCGGGAGAAATAACCTCATTCACAGGAGGTTGCCGAAAGACACGAAGGAGGACTTGTAGGGAGGCCTTGCCGGGAGACCTCACCAGGAGAACTAGAACATAGCACCATACCTCGACCCTCCAACTAGAACCTCGAACCTCTACCCTGGATCTCTTCACCTCGCATAGCTCTGATCATCGCCGGTAGTCATTGCTTGAAGGTCATTGCCACTAACTAATAGCCTTTCCTCTTTGATTATAGCCGCTAGTCATAACCTGTTTTCATTGCTTATATAGCCAGTTGTCATAGCCAGTCTCATTGACAGCAGGTGAAATGGAACCATAGGTATCTACCCTACTTAATATAAGCCCCCATTTTATCTACCCTCCACCTCACCAAGCAATTTAGTTGAGTTTGAACCATTGGGAAGGCATTTTCACCTGCCTATTTACTTATTATCTACTGCCAGAGAAGACGTCCCTTACCTATGGATAGATGGGAAAACGGGTTAGGTATAAATCGCATTATATAGGCACAAAAACGCGCTGTAGAAACACTTTGTGACCTTAGATGAAGATATATCTCATCGTTGCCTACAAAATGCTGGAAAGACATGCAGGATATGGATACTAATCGGGGTGTTTCCTCCAAGGTTACGGGGTTCCGGGTTGCAGAAGCAGGAGATGCAAAGGCAAGCGGCAGAAGAGAATGCATAAGCAGTGAGCAGCAAAGGGCAAATTGAAGCAGGCATCAGGCTCAAAAGCGCAAGCAGCGGTATGCAATGCAAAGGGCCAAAAACTAAAACCTAAGGCTAACTAACGCTAAGCACTACTGTAAAACAATTACAAGCGGGAACGCTCAGGCATTGCTACCTAAGCATAGTACCTCTTGAGGTAGAGCCTGTTGCAGGGCTCGTCCAATACATATTTCCTTCGTAGTCCTCTAACTCATAAGCTCCTTTTCGAAGGACACGCCTCACAATGTAAGGGCCATGCCACATGGGATTTCACTTGCCCGCTCCCAAGGCATCTTTTTCCTGGTCATATACTAGGACCAAGTCTCCTTCGAAGAAGACCCAAGGGTGAACAGACTTTCAATTCTGAGCCTTTAATGTTTCTTATGCACTTCGTTCACTGTGGCCACATATCTCTGCGTTGCTCGTCGAGCTTAATGAGGCACTCCTATAGGGCAGTGGTGTAAGGCAGGAGCTCAACGGCTATCTTGAGCGAAGCAATTTAACACTACTCAACCGGGAGGACCGCTTCCACACCCCGTGAATTATTTGAAAAGATGTGAACCTCGTGGCGGTCTTCACAAATGTTTGTTAAGCCAAAAGTTTCGGGAATAGCACTAAATGCCAGTTGGATTTGTTTGTATTGACGGTTCGTTGGAGGATGGTTTTAAAGGACTTATTAACTGCATCTACTTGACCATTTGTCTGCAGGTAGTAGGGTGACGAATGCTCCTTACGGAAGCCCCCCAACTTAGCTGCCAACTCAGGACATCATCTTATTTTGGAAGTGACTGCTATGGTCAGTTACAATCTCCCTAGGCACATCGAACCTTGCTATAATTTGGTTGAATAGGCATAGTGAAGCTGTCTCACCATTTTTTTATGTAAGGCAAAATTGATAATTATTTGAAGTCTCCCAGGATCTACCTGCAAAGGAAACAGAAGGATTCTATCATTAATAAATCCTATAAAACCTGCCCACTGTGAATGACGGCTTTGCAGTGATACATACTCAGGCACACTGCAGTGCCTGCCAAACTATCCAGGTCACCCGTACCTAAAGGTCGGAATCAACCGAGTTTTAGTTAACCAACCAGAAGTAGTTTTACCTGATACTCAGCGGTAAAAAGGTGGTTTAAACCTTGAACTGTACTTCCACCTGCAGCCTTATCCAGTCCCCAACGGTCTGCTCAAGAGCTCCTTCCTGCGGGATAAACCCAGTAAATACTGTAATGTCTGGCACAGCACCCTGTTGCAGTTTAACCTCATGCCAAGGAGGAATCTTTTTAGCATGCTTATCATTCTGCTTTTAACCCTATATCGTAAAAGCTGTTAAGCTAGGCAGTTTAATCTGTTTTCTTACTCCTTAGTGTCTAGACAATTAACACTGGAGCCTTTTCAGATGTCCGAGACAGCCTGTTCATCGCAGACTGCAGAAGCATGTGCATACCTAGTCGCTGATAACCCCTGCAACTAAGAGAAGGGAGCACACTTCCACTTGTGCCAGATGGTAATAGGCCGGAGTTTTCACCCACTAAAAACCCTAACTAAATGAAAACTATAAATGAATGGCCATTTCTTAAAACCTTGAGGAATCTTAGAGGATTCGTTGACTCCCGTTTCCGATATACTTATTTTTGCATGGGCCTATTCCTATATATAGTGGAATTCCCTTTCTAGGCCTAAAAGAAGGGTCTCTTTTATGGAGGGTTCATGTCCCTATAGTGACCTATTACACCCCTTTAACTTGGGTTTGACACTAATACTAATGAGCTAAAAAATGATGCTTGGGGATTGCTTCTGCTCGTACTGTGCTTCCAACTACCGCCCACTACATCAGTATAGTTGAAAAGCAGCAGCTAGCTTTATTGACTCAACCAGAGGAAGAAAGAAAGCGAGGTACGTTCCGATTTCCTATTAGCTTGTGTAACTCATGTCACCTAACGAATCAATTAGCTGTACTGATGAGCTAGTTTGCTACATTTATTGTGCCTACATGGTTGATTGGCCGGCCTTCCCCACTACTTGTATTTATTTCGTCCACCTGTATGCTGTGTACCGCGTGCTGGCTTCCCCATGTTCTTATTCAATTATTGTAATTATTGGCTTACTGATAGATGTCCCTATCTCTATGTGCCTGGCTCCCCGACTACCATGGTATTATTTCAAAGAGGGAAGCGAAAGCGCCTCCCATGTGGCCGGAACAGCATCCATTAAAAGAAAAAGCGAAGCGATGCGGCCGGGCCGGGCTTGGGATATTGAATCCACACTGACTTGAGCAATCAGGCTTTCCGTCCACCTTTTTTATACTCTTCGGCAATAGATATGAGAGATGCTAGAAACCAGGCCAAACCGCGGGCGGGAAGAGAATGCGAGATTGAATAAGCCGCCCTATTCCTTGGATGGGACGGACAAGCTATAGCTATAGATAAGAGTGGCAAGGAGAGATGCGTTATGGGACACAGGTGGCAATAGATATCTTCCAGCTATATATGACTCGGAAAGTGAAGGAGAGAAGCTAGAGCTAGATCTATGCCTATGAGAAGCCTCTATGATAAGATTATACCATTCCAGGTACAGTGAAAGTTTTGACCACATAAAATGAAAGTGAAAGTCTTTATGATACAGTCTTTATGAGCAGCATTACCAGTGACAGCCCTTACGACAGATTTCTTTAGAAAGTGGGATTCCCGATGACCGAAGAAAGGCAGAGGAACTAAGAGATGGAGGGATGGGGATATTGAAAGTCTAGGATTCCTACTTATTGGAATGCTAATCACAGCGATTTACTCGATTTACTTCGCTAGCAAAACAAGTAGTAAGGGCTAACGCGAAACAAGCAACGAATACTCAAATCGATAAATTGCCAATGGAACGAAATTAACTCACGAAATACTGTTGACCAGATTCACTGCTTTAACTCCTATTCTTTCTTCCCTAGATGCCCTCTTCAATTCAATAATTTATTGCACCTTGCTCTCCCTTACGGTCAAGCAAGCTTTTCCTTATCAGACTTTTTTAGTTTCTTTTTACTCCCTCGTGTATTTATTTGTAATGCGCCTACCATGTTCGCCAACCCTTATTGTGCCTTGCCTGGCTTTCACTCCCGAACTATGGGAATAAATATTGAATGAATGAAATTCAATTGTACCGCTTCCCCTACCAACTCACGAAATTGATTGCACCTCCCGTTGTTTTCTTTTATTGAACTTTTTAATTACCAATTGGCTTTTACCATATTATCGTACTTATTCTTTGGCTATGGCTATTAGTATTACTTTTATTGGTTTGGTATTATAACAACTATTGGTATTCTTTGCAACTTAATTCCTCCATTTTAAAGGAATGGTAGCGCACTCAACCTCCTTTGTGTGCCGCGCCTATTTATTTTATTATAGTTTCACATATTTATATGGAAACCTGACTAAAGGCCTTTTATTGCATGTTAATTTCCCATATAAGTATCTTCCATATGAGATGAGATTGTTTTCACACGCCTTCTTGTTACATCAATATAGGCCTACGATCGAAGACGGATTTCCACAGGCCAGATCCCTTACAGGAGACCTATACAGATAGATAGACGAGAGCTCGACCGTGCAAAGGAGAAGGAAATATAAAAATAAGAGAGAGCCCTATTTTAACCCCTTTTATCCTTATCCAATATATCCCTTAACTTATCTATCTAGTCCCTTGATACGGGGATACGGAGGTAGCCGACCTAACCTGAGCCTTCATACAACATCTCCCCTTTTTTAGAGAAAAGAGTTCACTTCAATTTATCCAATACACATACTCTTTCTACATGGCTTTACTGTACTTCATAAACCTGTAATATAGATAATACTATTGATTACGAATAAGATAATACTATTGATTACGAATAAATAGTAGGTATAATGATTACACTGAGTGTATGGTATATATAGTACAAGTAAAATGCTGTGAATGGTGTCTATTAGTAACCATTATCTCGTACTTAGTCAGCTTGGAATAGATTAGGCAGAATACGTACATAGAGCTTAGAACAGAGCTTAGTTCAGCTTACCTGCTTGGTCTTGTACAAGTGTTATTGCCATTAGATTAGGTTCATAAGGGCTAATCAGTACCAGTGTAATCTCCATATTAAGCAGAACACTATGATACCCATTGTAATCTATAAGTATTAGTATAGCTTATGTTATAACCAAGCTCTAATCTCACCTATTAGAGTTATATGACTCCAATTATTATGGAAGTTCAGCTATTATGGTCACTGTGATTGCCATTGTACAAAACAGAAAGGTGATGCTTAGTCTTATACATAAAGCACATCTCTTACTTGTGTTTATTCAATAAGCTCTACGTAATTAACATAACAAATACGATCACTTATACATACACATTGGCCGAGTACCAGCTTTGAGATTCATGGGTGAGCTATATGTAAGCTTAGTGATAGGAATACAGGGATTAGCTCATACGATACCAATGGTAATAGTAATATTAATAAAGATAGTAGTGTAATTTACCTATACTTAGCTTGATCTTATATGAGAGGTATGGTTACCATATGAACACTAGATCAGAACATGTAGTACTATATCCATTCATTCCTTTATATGAGTAGAGTCATACAAAGCTTAGTATTCTACATAATCATGCTTAAGTTCATACGTATAGTTGTAAGCCCTAATAGCTCTATCAGTATTGGTATAGCTTTAACTCTTACTTGTATGTTTCCCTAAGTAATATCCATAATATATCGGTATAACTATTACCCCTAACGTATCAAAGGCTTATAGTACTCTTCATAATTACTGTGCTTTATTTGTAATAGAAGTAATCACATGGGTATAGTACTTCTCTAATCAATGATACGAGCTTTATCCTTGTTCATTACTCCAAGCTATTGTTCCCCCTTATCTCCATATATAACATACAGGTATAATGATTACGCCTGTTCCTATATATATGGCCCCTTATTTCCATATATAACATATTACATAGGTTCATTCGGTAACCACAGTTGCCAATATAGGATAAACATGGCTAATAGGGTAGTATAACCATTGAACTAATACCATTGATTCACTTACATATCCCTATCTTATCTGAGTTATATAGTGTGCTTATAAGAGCATCTTATGTACATAGACCCACTATAGATCCATATTCAATATAGGGGATGAATACACCTTATACATGGGTGTTCACATGCTCATATCTCTTGTATTTTACATAATAAGGTCAGCTTCTTACTAATACGTGTCATTTACTCTATATCATTACTTATGGATATACAAGGAGCTTACATAAGCTTATACACACAAATGTTCTAGTAGCATGGATTTATTAGCCGATGACCATGGGGAATAAGGATAAGCTAATACTATGCCTACTACACATGGTGCACCCAGTAGAACCATAATGAACACAGCTGTTAGATCTGAACTAATAGTATTCCTATACGGTCTATTAGGGTCAATTGCTTACACTGCTTAAATAACCATTGTATAAGGATGATTTAAGTGCTAGTATTGATGATTACACAAGTTTTATTACTAGTATGATTACAACACTATCTTTCCATAATAGCTTGATCGTATAGCTATGATAAGAGTACTCATAATGATGAGTTAACAAAGGTTACTGTGGTTCTTATTAAGATATCACTATTACAGTGCTTTGATTACGCTTACTTGACTAGTGCTGTAATTCAATAACAAGTGAACATGACTAGTGCATTGCTTGTAATCAAATAGATATGGGAAACAACACTCTACATGCTTGATCATAGTTCAAACCATTGCCTGTATATTACATAGTATTAGCTCAGTACTGGTCATTACTTGTAACATAGGATTATAACCTTTATTATGCAAATACAAGTAAGCTATCTGTAATCTAAGAGTTAGACGTATAAGCTTTATATAGAGATCTAATCCAGTCATTTAAGCTGCATATAACAAAGGTTGAATAGCTGTAATCTATTTAATATGATGAATCCTTGTATTGCTTAAACTGAACATGGTAATTGAAACCAATAGTAGTATCAGTAACAAGCTCATAGCTTGAACAAAGAGCTGTATAAACTAAGATGAAGCTTTCCCATTGATTTGGAACTAATACCACAGCTTCATGATATTGGAATAACTAGTACTCATAATACACACATCATAAGCATTGCCCTAATTGATTACACTGATTAGGAGATCACTGCCTGTTAAGCTTGGTCATTACTAACAGCTATAACCATGTATCGTTACCACCCTATAGTTATCTCTTAATTCGTATAGGATACTCATACGATCTACCTTTAAGCTGGAACTCGGTCATTGGTTATATAAGCTCAGTGTGATTACCCTTAGTAATAGTGATAAGCTGGTACATGTGTGATTACCCTTAGTAATAGTGATAAGCTGGTACATGTGTTTACTTATTCAATGGGATTACTTGGCTATTATAATACAACCAATATAAACCAGTATCAGTTAGAGATTGACCGATGACCTATGGGAATAAGGGAAATAGACATGACTGGATACTAGATATGGTTGTATCTTATCTATTGTATATCATACAACCAAGTGCAATAGTACTTAGTATCAAGTAAGCTGCTAACATTAGAAACACATATGTACTAGTACTGATCAATATGAGTGAAATCAAAGCAATTCCATTACGTGTATTGGTAACACTGTACCAAGCTGGGCTAACATATATGGAAATCACCTAATAATACCATAGCTTATAGAATATGAGAAGCTTAAGCATAGCACAATCATACCAGGTTCAAATAGAGTACAAGGGTAAAGCAATACCTATACCATAACCGCTTGATACCTGTGTAACTGAGCTTTGATAGTACGTACTATGACCTAATCTAATCAGCTTAAGTAGAGAATACGTTAGCTTAATTAGGGAAATGAGCTAAGCTTATGAGGTTTAATAGTTACAATGGAATCAATAGACTGTGATTAAGCTCGAGTGTGATTAGTTACCATAACCACTAATACATCACAGGCTTGATTACGCTTCATTATGGATAATAGGTGATATCTAAGTATTCCCAGTGCTATGACGTACAGATTATTTGTGATTAGATATGCAGTTACTGGTATATCGTAAGTATAATGAGTACGTATTACTTATAAGTAATGAATATGGATTCCTGAGTGATATCAATCAATGAGCTTAACCTAATAGCTATACTGGTCTGATTTACCATATTAGTTTGGGTCAATGGTAATCACTATCATATCTGGTCTGATCTTATGCTTATAATGGGTATACTACTAGCTTATATGATTGGGCTTATTATACCGAATACGTTGTGTAGGATTACTTCCAGATCATGTGATTAGAGTGGATTAGTACTACTTACTCATATTATGTGAGCTTATTAACATCAAGCGGTTTAGCTCAATACGACTGGATTAGTAGATGTTATGATAGGATATGATAGCCCTTTCCTGTATATATAGATCGTATCCATTTCCCTTTATTCCATATTAATTACAACAGTTAAATACACGCCTAATATAGGAAAAAGGGCAGCTTAATTATAGTACTAAGTCCATTGATTACAGTTACTATGGTTATATTACTTACACTGCCCTATTTTACCTTATTGGGGCATTGTCTCTACCGATTGAACGCAAGTGATTACAGGGAGAACAAAGGCCACACATAATAAACAGGGCAATTACAGATAAGTCTGTACAGGTTATGGTTCTAACACCTTAATACAGGATAGTAACATCATGCCTAAGCTCTTATACTCATTAACTATGTATCATTACCGTCATATTAGTAATAGATAACACATAGGTATGTATAGCCCTTTTAGCTATATCAATGGTATTCAATCAGCTTAAACAGAGATAGTATAAGCTTATGACTTTAATACAAGTGCTTACAACATGGTTGGTTACTAATACACATAGTTGATACCAGTCATATTTAATAGTATACAAGTACTATCGAGCTAATCATAAGTGTGACCATAAAAATAGAGTACGTATTCAGCTTTACATGATCTAACCCTTTTATTAGTATGAATCAATGACGAACTATGTGCCATATTGAGGTTAAAGTAAGATGATATGAGTAATTATGATTGAAATGTATGCCATATTATACATAATACATAGGTAAGAGTTACTATGATATAACTATGTTACTAATTACACGTGTTGGAGTTATGATTAAATACTGCTTACTTATGCTTTATATGGATGGGCTATGTTTCCAGCTTTTATTACCATTATTAAATCACTACTTGTTACTGGTCATTAATGGATATGGAGAATACAAGCAGTTTAATATAGAGTGTAATTTAAATCTCTAAGCTCATCTATGTTACGAGTTAGATTGGTATACTTATTCCCATAATATATGACATATACGTAAGATACACATGTTGTTTCTATAAGCTCTTACTATTACTGTGCTTGATCTGTAGAAAGAAGTATGACTACCATTCTCTTGATTACTGGTTTATAGAGTATGGATTAGCTTATGATATGAATGATATTGCTAGTATTGATCACTAGTTAGTTATGGGCAACCTTAAGCTTGAATACTATACATGTTTAGATTAGGGAAATAGCTCTATCCTTTTATTACTGTGATTACGATAAGATGGAGTTAGTAATAGCAGCTAACCTATATAACTAGCATGGTTGTTATGTTCATAGTAAGATATGGAATCAAAGCAGTGATAAGAAAGAATGATTACAGAGATAACATGATAGGAGTAATACGAGCTACATAGTTATAGTATAACATATGATGGGAATAGTACTACTTATCTATACTTGTTACATATGATAACATATATTGATATACCCTATTGATACGTAGCATATAGTCGCTGTTCCTTGTTCTTGTATTGTAATAAAATCACCGGTCCATCTGTATATCCTACTAGGTAAATAGAACTAATACCATAACTTAACGTGATATGACATGTATTTATTATCCATATTCAATGGGAAACACTATGGACTACGGACTACTCATATATAAAACATTGTCCGAGTAGAAGGATATGATAGACTGTGCGAGATAGATGGAGAGATTTGGCGTGGACTAAGATCGTATCAGCGCTGGTTGTTTACATTATTGCTGAGTAGAATTGGGATTATATGAGATAATACGCCATATAACGAAAACCATCTTCCATTTGGCGTTTCTACTTTGTCAAAACCTCATTTTGGTAAGTTCGATGATGATCCATGGAGAATCATTTTAACGAAAATGGATATTATTCTTACTGAGCATGGCCATTTCCGGAGCTTTCCCTAGGTGTTGTTGGTTGGATAGCCTACTTCCCCAATTGAGGTTGGAAGAATATAGAGTTTCCCATTTAGTGCATGTGTACTTCATACATTAATACATATGAAGGAGTCTTTGTTGTTTGATGAGCTCTGGTTTTTACCTCCCAAAGTGAGCATTCTGGGTTTCCCCTCCAAAGTGGGCAGATTTTGCATTACTCCACTTGGTCTCTACTTTGAGAGTGTTCTTACCCCTACAGAGTGTTTGTTCCTATACGATATATAGCCATCCATATATACGTATCTACACTTGGACTAAATTCTACAAGTTTCTTTAGGCATCCTTTCGAAAACCACTTGCCCACATGGATTGGTTGTTGGTGACTATAAAGAAAGCGAGCCATACCAGGATGAAATTCAGGTTGAGCTCCCCTCCACTAGCGCTAACGGGTTTGCTTCGATCCTTACAATCCTGCATCCTTTGCAACATATCCAGTAAGACCTGAGTTTTGGCATTGGAATAAATTCAATTATTGTTTTGCACTAACAATTTAGCAGATGATGACAACGGGACAGCTTCTGATACATGAGTGAGATTGTTGTTATACCAACTGAAAGGGGATGAAATATAATAAAGCAAGATAAAAACACGATGACCCAGTAGCTAATCAAGTATCAACTCATGCTATTTTGATTGCTGGATCCTTGGAGGAACATTCTGAAAGTTTCTATTTTGTCGGATAATTTGTAAAGTCTGGTAGGTTCAATAATTTACTCTGGTTTCAGCATCTTTTAGTATACAATGCATAGCATAATATGGACTTTTTGGTTCGTCGACACTGCTGCTTTTTGTTTTTGCTTATTAATGCGAATTGGAAAGAACTTTCATCGTAGAGAAGAACATGATGGCCAAGGCAGAAATAAAAAGAGAATGACAGAGTGGAGGGTAATACGTGGAGATCCGGACTCTGCATTTGTAGTGAATACTCTTTTTGCATTTGATATTCAAGGACTTACATTAGCAGTATAAAGGCTTTATGAAAAATTAAGGGATTAAAAATACAGCCAGGGAATAAATGTTTATATATTTCAATAAGCGGTAGATAGGCATGCCATGCCCTCCTTGGTAGTGAGCTGAGCGCTGCGGCACTTGAGGGTTCGGCAGCGACGCGATGAGGCTAAGCGGAACATGGTCGCCCGGAACCAAGAATGATACTAAGTGGCAATGGTATCTTTTTGGCTTCAATGACGTGGTAAAGACGTTGGCAAGTGGGCACACTTAATGGAATGTGGACCCAAGTAACCCATGCCTTTGGGTTGACTATTGAGTAGGCCATGACTTAAGTTGCAATAAAAGTACAGATAAGAAGAAGTGTGGCGCAAGGCACTTCGCGACTTGGGCGCACCTGAGGGTGTCACCATATAAAGCTTGTATGAGCTAAGTAATATGGGGACGTATAACTTGGCACTTTTTACCTCCTGGGCACGGGAGATCAACAAGCAGTTGGGACCACCTATTTCCAGAAGAATCATCAGTCTCAAAATCGAATTGAATCAGTCTTTATTGAGATGCTCATAAGTAAAAAAAAACATGTTATCTTCCTGTCTCTAGTTGATTATCCAAGCCGAGTAACCAAGCCAAGTCCATGATCCCATTTCGGTAGCTAAGCTGACCCATTTGAATAGCCCAGCAGTTAGCGCAGCAGCAATCCAAGTCAATTAGTCCAGTTCGTAGTCAACCAAGCATTCTCATTCAATATTATCATACAATAAAATCTACTATTTAGGGAGTCCTGGGCATAATTCCCCATCAGGACACTCAAATATATTTTATTCTATTTAATATTAATATATACCCCTAAGTGACTTATTGGGTGGGGGGCGTACCTTGGATGAGAGGATTTATCCACTCCAAGATAGTATGCTAGGAGATCGAGCGGGGAGGCACAAACCGCTCCAATAGTAGGGGAGGGCAGTGTATTTTGGACGAGCAGACTCTCCAGAGTAAAGAGCATATTATACACGTAATAATTCGTGCTTATCGTGATGCCAGTCACGGATCCTTTTCATTCACAACTTATTCATTCACGACCCGCAGAGCATTGTTTATCCCTGATCGAAAGTGATGAGCATTTCCGCCTTTTTATCTTGATCCACACATGGAGTCAATTCAGTTGCCCGTGACGTAAATAAAAATACGTTGGCCAATCCTATGCTCCCCGCCCAAATAGTGGATCAACGTAAGTAAAGCATGATGTTTTATATCTACTGGTGGACGTCGTATAATGGCACCAGTGTTACTTGGTGATGAAAGCTTCAGCTTATAGGTGAGTTTCAAGGTTACAGGTGAAAGTCAAAGGCTTCTGTTGTTCCTACTTGGTTATTTTGGTGGACAAAATTCTTTCTTCTGGCTTGTGGACTTGTGTTGAAGGCTTCCTGTTGGAATTGGTGGACTTGGCTAAAGGGGAAGTCCCTTGGCTAAAGGTTACAGGTGAAGTGAAATACTAAGGCTTATTTAGTAGTAAAAGTTCCTGGCTCTCGCCCCTCTAAGAAGACTGGCAACCAATCAAATAAATCAACTAAATCCTGTCTGTTTGGCAGAAGAATACTTCATCCGGCTCCTTCCTCAACCTCCTAAGATATCAGTTGTCTCAAAGGGGAAGACTCATTCATTCAGCTCCTCAAAGTATCAATCGTTATTCCTGTCCCTTGTATTTCCCTTCACCCCAACCCAAGTATTCCACATTTATCAAATAGTATATCCCTCATACTTCCCGATCTGTCCGCTCTTTTCGGCCAGCAGCATGTCATTTCTCTCTCTATCCGTGCCAACTTTGTTGAACTAAATCTCTTGTTCTGCTGGTTAAACGAAAGTTTGTGAGGGGTGGGCTAGTTTGTGTGACCGATCTAGCAATATCAATACACAATAGCAACTAGAATTTATTTGAGCAACCTGAGCGCCTGCCCCAAGCAGGTATACACTAAATCTTTCAATAACTAGGCTCTCCTTCTGTTGAACCTGTATTTCGTTCGTCTGGCAATAACAGGCCTTCTCCTTTCTCTGTCGGGTATGGATTGAAAGGTTTCATATTGGAAACATGAACTGGGTGGATAAGGAGTTAGGGTAATGGTGCACTTCAAACAGAGACTACATTACGCACTTATATGGCACGACACTACCTGACCAGCGTGCTTTTTTTTGTAGGACGTAAGGAGGAGGTACAACAGAGGAGGAGCACATAAACGGGTCCACCAATAGGGTACTGTTAATTGAAAGCCCGCCAGTTATTGAAACCTACCAATAGAGGTAGTATCGCCCGTTTATATATAATATATATAAAGCTTAGGGCTGCGAAAACTAGAGATCAATCAAAGGAGCACCAGTTTAATATACAGGGACAAACCACCCAACACTTTTTTTTATTCATTAAGCTTGCTCATTTGGTATCTTAAATATAACCAGCCTATAATGGGTTTTGACTCGGTTTGGGAGAAAGAAGGTGAGGGAGCAAGAAAACTCGATCATCTCCTAGTAGGGGTTATTATATTACCGCCACGCAAAAGCCTTATACGAGCAAGCAGGAAAGGACTCAAGCTTGAGTGCTCACTCGATACAACTGTGTCTATAAATAGGAGAGAGAAACTCCTGATCTTGATGGTACCCCCCTTGATGTTTCTTATAGTAGTATACCTTGCCAATGGGAAAATGTCTCACTATAATAAAATACCTCTTTATTATATCCTTTGGCAACAAATCTCGCCTTATACTTTATAAATGCTCCCATCAGCTGCATGTTTTATTTTGTAAAGCCATATGGAATCAATCACTCATTTATCAATTGGTCTTGGAACTATTTCCCAGACATCATTCTAAAGAATGTATTTATACTCCTCCTCTGTCAGGGCATCTTGCCATACTTGCTCTGCATTTGCTGCCTCAAAGGTGTAATACTTGCTCAGCCTGCCATTGTAATGCACTAAAGCTTTATGTTTCAATGTATCAGCAAGTAGCCATATTCAAGGCTCCCTTCTCGCACTCCTACGGCCAGAACTCGACCACGTTTTTGGATGCAATTTACTATTATACATAGTTCACCGTTGATTATTGAACTAAACTATACACTTCAAATCATTGATAGTTGAAATAGAAAGAGGACTCTTCTTCGTAAAACCAAGTACAAATAGAACATCATGCAACTCAAGAACATAACTCGAAGGCATGCGTAAAGAGACTAATCCCATTCTGGTCACTGGATATTTGGCATTGTCACCCAGCTCCACTTGTATGCCAACATTTTCTTTTCACTTGTTTAATCTATTTTTATAGAAGGTCATATGAAAAGACGCTCCACTGTCCACATACCAATGAACAATATAAATGGTCTTAGTATACAGGAAAGAGACCATAGAGAAGGAAGTTTCCAGCTTGTATGCTAACTCATACACTCCAGTTGCAGTTTTTCACTCCCTGCAAGTTGACGTTGTTGCTTTCCCTTCCCTTTATTATTCTCTGGACAAGGAACTGCATCCACCCGGAAAGAACTTTCGCACCGGAAATGAGGTAACACACCGGTAAGGAAGAAGGTACCGCACCAAACAACACTGCTCGGGAGTACCCTGTAAACCTCCCATTTCCTGGACAATTACCAGGGGGCTAAACACAATTACCAGGGGGCTAAACAGGATATCTGATTTAGAACCCTCGCTTATAACAACACGAGATTACGCTGGCTGAACGACGACGCTTGCTGGGAGAATCCGGGCTGGTAAAATCAATAGGGGCCAAAACCGTTAGGCGTCGTGAACGTGGAGTTAGTGGCTAGAGATAATTGGCTTGCATCCAACACTAAAACAAAGCTAGTCGAAACCAAGGGGCTGGCTGAAATCACCCAATTAATAAGCGGGGTACCCAATGCTAGAGCCAGCCGGTGGTGGGCCAAACGTTAGGCTTGGCGGAACTAAACCCACGAAGCTGGTAAAACCCGTTTGAGACCCGAGAGATATAAAGTATAAATGGATGGACCCATTGACAGACCGGGCTATGTGGCGGCGGGGCAAAACAACAAGGCAGGACAGGGTGGACGGAATAATTGATTACCCGGGAACAGGGCAGGCGCGAAAACCACGGAGGGATGTTGTGTTTTTATTTATACATCAATAATATATATATATATGTTTCTACAGAGTATTATGCGCTTTTTATTATTTTATTAGTCTGCTGTTTTCCCCAAAAAAAGTCCATCCAAGAGATGAGGAGTTTGAGGAGCTGGATTAATGAATCATCCACATATAATAGCCAGTCTTCCGCGAGAAGCGTTAAGCCGCTCGACCATTAGGTAGAGGGGCAAACCATTCAAGAAGAGGGGATATAATGAGCAGGTGCTATTTTAAAGTACTACCCATAGGTGCTACAAACAATTAGGTGCTACATTGAAGTGAGCGTACCATACCCATTCCAAGTTTCCACACCCGGGATGATAGATATGTTTCCAAGTTGTACCAGACAGAACAGAAGATATATTGAGTTCACCATTTTATTTAGGCAAAAGTGAATTTGAGAGTGTTTTAGGCATTGAAGGCCCAACCGGCGTGGCTAGCCATCTATGGCTTGAAGGTACTAGGTTAAACTATATTTCCTGGGTGGGTCAAAGCCCAATTTACTGGGTAGTATAAGTTTTAAATAACCATTTTGGAGTGGGTCTAATAATACTTCCTCCTTACGTTGTATACGCGTGGGTGCATGGAAAGAAAGGCAGGCTGCGGAATCAATAAATAATTCACGAACCTTTCAAAAATAGAAAAGGTGAAGAATACATATTGCCCGGGGCGGGACACTTATTAGTAGGGCGGTAGCGTAGTTATTTCAAAAAGAAAGTTTACGTAAAAAAAAATGAGTTTGTTATCCTAGATTGTATTTATCCTTGTACTCTCCAACCAAAAAGAAAGGTTTTGCTAAATAAAACAAAACATTTGATTCTATTTTTAAAATCTGTTCCAAGCAAACTTATTGCCTGCGCCCGACCTGGGGCAATTAAGAAATAATTATTCCCTTCAACGCGACCCCACTCCACCCCCAACCAAAATCTTCCGATTCTAATTTTTATCTCCCTCATACCTTTATCCCCCCCCCTCCCGCGTGTGTCCGCTCTTTCCGGTGCAGTAACGGCATTCATTTATATATCGGTGCCGACTTGGATTCCCTCCTCAATATCTTGTCTGGTGGCAACCTGGCTAAATAAATACGCTAGTATGTAAAAAACATGGCTCACCCTCGTTTGGTGGGAACTTGTAATGGATGGATAAGTTAGGGCTTTCCTGAAGGCACTCCCTAGTCCCTCTTCCCTGAGGTATGTTCTAGTGTGAAGGTGTTTGTTGGTGGACTAGGTGAGTTTGGGGAATGGATGCTTGCTACCACCTCACAATGAGGGGCAGTTTATCCTCGTATGTTGGGAACACGAGATACATCTTCTTTCCTTTCTCTAAGCTATTGGATTATGACCTCTACCTCTCTATCTTTTATGGTTGGTTGTGTATGTGCTGCTATGTCCTGTGGGGATACGTATTTATTGCTTGATAACCCATTCATTGGATATTATGATCAACCTTTCGAAAACACCATGTATTAAAGTAGCTAACCTAAAAATTATTAGTAATGCATAAGAAGGAATAAGGGGGAGAGTATGTTCCTTGGATCTATCAAAATAAGGTTGTGACAATGGTTAATAGATAACAGGTATGGTATTATCATTAGTAGTGGAATGGTATTTCCCATTAGTGGAAAGGACGTAGATATTTGATTATCACGTAGAGAAAGGGGAAAGAGTAAGGGGAATTATGATAGAAATGCTATATACAACCTCGACCGGGGACTACTTCGTTGTTCCTCTGGCCTATCTGATACGACAGAATAAGCAGAATATTTGGTATTCTTTTGCCACAATGATCAAACTAGCTCATATACTTATAAAGTGTTTATACCTCGCTGGCTGCTTAAGCCCTTCATCCTGCCTCCTCATTGCCTGGAAGGAAGGAATTACCTGAACTGCATTAATTGATTCATCAATTTTTAAAAATACAAATCTATTTATTTATTGAACCCATCTGGATCATATTGATCATGTCCTTGCTTGTGTGTATAAAACCGGAGTTCTAATTTGATAGATACACCAATTATTTATTCCTCCAACCTTAGTTTTCAACCGAGTGTCACCCCCCATTGTGTATATCACATGCTCGGGTGCACAGAACGCATAGACAGATAAAAACCGAATTGGGATATCAGAAATAAAGTGGCTTCGCTCCTATCCCTTTGGTTGAGCGGCTCGTACCTTGCCCCACATCTTAACGCATCTTTAAACCCTCTCCATTTTACACCCCGAACCAGATTCGGTGTAAATATTAAACCGGGTCGACCGGACCCCCCAGACCCATGTGCTCCTTTCTACACAATTTATTTGTGGCTAAGGCTAATTTGTGAGTCTGAGAGCTCCAACACTCGTTCAGCGCTTCTTGGCCTTCTTTATAAAGTTACTAGCCCCCTCCTACCTATTAGAGCCGGCTTAACATTTCCTCGCCTCCCCCCTTTTTTTCACCCTCAAATAGACCAGTTTTACAAGCGTGTTTTACTTTTTCAATTACATGTGTTTTACCCCCCCCCCCCATGGCCACCCTTGCACTCCTTAATTTACCATCTCTATTGGCATACGTCACCACCTTTTGTTATTTCATTTACCATAAGGGCCACACGTTCCCACCAGACAAGAGATAAGTACTACGCCAGATTATATAGAAGTTCTTAACGCGCCAGAAGAAAGAAGAAAGTCCCCTGTCACACATACCTGAACGAGATAAGGCCCCAATGGCCGATAGAATAAGTCTTACATAACTGGAGAGAATAAGTTCTCATATTCCCTGGTAATTAATTCCCTTTTTTTTAGGCTCGGTTCGAAGAAAGAGTAAACATGTAACTAAAAATAATAATGAGGCCACCCTCTCTTTTGTTTAGGGCCCCAAATAAAAAGTAACTTAAAATCGAAGTTGGGGTACAACAGAAAGAAGATGCCTTTTGCCAAGTCCAACAGTCACCAGGAGCCTCGAACCTTAAGCCATTCACCTTAAACCTTAAACCTTTAGCCGGCCAACCTCCTTCTGTTGGCCCACGCAAGCAAACCCGCCCGTCGTGTAAAAGTTATTCATATCCAGGGATAAGAGATTGCATCAGGAGACTTCCCTTCGGCAAGCAGCGAGAGTTCAAGCAATCAGCGGATTGGTTACTGTAAACTTCCTTTAGTAGGTGCCCCTATTTTCACCACGATGTGGGACTCAATCTCTTCCATATGGTGGGAACTTGGAATGGGTGGAGTACAGAGTTATGGCAATGGTTCACTTCACACTGGGACTACATAAAGCACCTAGCTGACCTGATAATGCACTACCTGACCTGCCTAAATGTATCGACCTAGCCCCCTTTACTGAATGGCTCTAGCCCCTAGTGTAGTTAATATATGGTGCTGTATAGGTGGACTTGGCGGGTGCCTTCCCTGCCGTGTGCCGTGCCGGGGCTAGTTGGATCCGTCTGTTGTAAATAGGCTCTGTCACTTCTGGTGGGGAGCTTGGAAATGGGTATGGTATCACTCACCTAATCGTTAGCACTTAATCATTCGTAGCACCTCTGGGTAGTAGCCCCTCATTGTCACCACCTATTCTGTGTAACACCTTTCCTTTTGGAAGCGCCTGTTCGTCCTAGCACCTCCTGAATGGATAGATTGCGGGCTGGCGGTAGAGAAGTAAGCGGAACACTAAGATGCAAGAAAACAATTTTATTTACATTTGAGCACCTAGGAAACACCCTTTTGATATATTTTTTATATCCTTCTTTACATACTAAGTAACATTTTATTTTGGAATAATGACCTTTGAACCCGCCCAAAAGACGTAGGTCTAGTGCATAGGATTCAAATAATTTTAAGGCTTAAGCAGGCAGTAAGGCTAAGTTGAAGTTCCAAAGGCTAGTCCAAAGGAGTTGAAAGTCCCAAGAATGAAGGTCCCAAGGATGAGAGCATAGGCTTATTTTAAGGATGTTTCCAAGTATAGTTTGACGAGTTTGCAAAGTCTGAGTGTAATATCCCAAGGCGTATGGTAGGCTTTAGGGAGTAGGTATGAGTTTCAAGAGTAGATTACCGATGATAGCATTATAGACGTGCATATCCACACAAAATAGATAAGCAAGGCACCACCCACCTCACTCACACTCGTTCACCTTCGATGCCCTCTGGCTGCTCCTTTCCGACCAGGGATCTGTGTAAGAATCAAATCAGTATCGTTGGTTCGTTGACTCAGTGTACCTAACTCGCAAACTGGGTGTTCTGGCTGCGCCCTTCCTCGAACTTACTTATTTGTGAAGTCTGAGGTCATAGGGTAAGGCTGTGGTTATAATTATGAGGGTCCAAAGGAAGGCTGATAAGGATGGTCCCAAGGCTTAGGTAAGATTAGGCATATAGTCTTCTAAAAAATAACTTAAACATAACGTGTCTGCTCAAAAAACCTCCTATCCTGCACTTCATTAGTTCACCATTTCTATTGGGTAGTTGCAGCACCAGGTAATGCATAAAAATTTGTAAGGTTGATACACCTAACTAAAACAACTTCCTCCTTAAGAAAATACAGTTAAGTATACGCGCACAGTGAAACTGCCTGGGCATATAACACACCAATGGCAGGCAGGGAACGTTTAGAATTGGGTGTAAACCCCAGATGGATCATACTGCTACTTTCGTGGAAGGATCCCGCGCTTTCCTCCATGTTGGGGAATGAGCAACGAACGGTGGTGGGCTTCCTATTTATACTCTTTATCCCTTTTTATACTTTTACTTTCGCCAGAGGGAGGGTTGCTACGCTCGCTGATTATACAACGCCCCGCATTTGGAGCGATACCGAGATATAGTACTTTATTATTTATTATTAATTGTTCCTTCTCCTTGGGCTTGCTTGGGTGCCTTCATCCAGTGGTATTGATAAATAGAACATATATGGGGCTTGCCCGCACGATATAAACCGGTAGGCTTGGTGAGAAATCCCTTCGTTCCCATAAAAACAAATAAGGGAGGGGTAAGCTTGGTTCATCCCGGCCTAAAATAATTACAGTCCCACTTTCGAGGATCAAAACTCCTAACTCAAGGCAATTTGACCAACTAGGTTGGGGACAGTTACAGTCATTTTTCTTGGATATACTGACAGACAGTAGGAAAACGAGTAAATAAATAGGCGCGCTGCCTGTCCTGTTATTTATTCTAGTTGCTGCGAAAAGATTTATACAGGAATTGGTGAAACGTGAAAAGCTCGTTACTTCCAGCCAGATAGCTGCGATGCGAATCGACCCCTTCCATGTTCGTTCCAGAGCTCTCTCTATGTAGACAATTTTGGTTTTTTTCACTTAAACTAAACCCTTTATTATATTGCAAGTAATATAGTAAATTTTCATTCATATTTAATATATATATATATAAACTACAGCTTCTATGAATGGCTCTAGTACTACTAATTGAACTCTGCAAAGACTCTATTTCAGGTAGGGAGAATATGAATTTATATGTTTAAATGAACAATAAAAGTGTTTATGAGAGTGTTTTATTATAAAATGTATAGATTAGAGTACAGCCCATGCGAGCAGCCTTAATCTCATTTGAAATATAGAGAACTTATTCTTATGCACTAATGTTAAGGTTAACTACAACAGCTATAAAGGTATACATTTTCTTTTTTACTACACGTACAAAGTATTATAGCTGCTTTGCTAGAAATCTATTCTTAGAGATGGATTTCACATAACATGAGATTATGCACATGACTTTTTTCACTTTGAGTGGCCACCTCCCCTTTGCTCCCGCTCCTCCCGGCCTCAGCAGCAAGGCAGAAGCCAAAGCGGAATCTATCAAATCAAAAATTATCCGTGCACCTCGAACACTCTCTTCACCAATGCTTCGGCCTTCGTCTCTGTAAATAGGGCCCCCTCGATCCTTTTGCATCGATCTATTTGGCAGGGGTGTCCTCTGGCCCCGTATTTGTATGCCTTGACTGCATATGCTCTGGGTTACTTGTTGGAGGCCGCCCGTATTGCGGGGCAGAGACATGGTATTATTATCCCGGATGGCTCAGAGATGGTAACACTTTGCTGATGATTCTACTCTATCGGTTATAGCCGAGAAGTATTCCGTTTATGGTGCCCTTGCTTGTTTGGGTACTTTTCGCTCTGCCTCAGGTGCCGTGGTAAGTGCTCATAAAACTTTTTTTATTCCTTCTCCTATACTACCAAGCCTTGGAACCTTTTGCCATAAACCTTTTTATTTCTTTATTTTTCCAATCTAAGCAGATTAAAGCTATAAAAACCCAGGTAGGGGCAAGGGCTTAACGGGTTCTGAGGATGAATAGAGTAACTATGAAATTCAGAAAGGAAAGGTGACCCGCCGGTAGATCCAACTGCTGGTTATGCTCCTCCTTCAATTTATGCTTATTTGAATGATCTTTGTTTTGATGCTTATCGTGTTCTGCTGCTGGAAATGCTTTCGAGAATGCAGCTGGTTCAAATGATGTAGGTTCAACTGGGGCTGATGGAAATAATCCATCCTTAGAATGCTGCCCCTTCAGCTTATTAAAATGCTGCCGGAAATGAGGAATAAGCTGGTTCAACCGCTCTTGGTACTGCTTGGAATGATTCTGATACCAGTTCTACTGGTGATGCTGCTGGTTAGACTGTTGATGCTTGGTCATTCTGCTGCTTGTCCTGGGCCCCCTTTTGCTGTTGGTTCAACTGCTGCGAATGCTGCTTATTCAAATGCTGGTAATGACGCTCTTTCAACCGTTTATGGAGATGCTGCCAGGAATGATCCTGGGATTGCTTGTGTTGGTGGTGCTGCTTAGCTTGGAACTGCTCTTTCAACTGATGATGGTGGAAATTATGATGTTGGGACTTCTTGTGCCGCCAGGTATGCAGGTTATGATGATCTTTTGCTGTTTGGATTGGGGCCCGCCCTACCTCCTTCTCCTGCTCTTCCTACCCCCTATTCAGCTTAGGGATAAAGTTTATACGCTCCAGATTCTATTTATGTTGGTTCAACTGGTGCTTCTGGGAATGAATGATCCGTTTCAACTGATGCGGATATGTTGTTTGTTGGAAATGCTCGTTCAATTGCTACTTAAGCTGATAATGCAAATAATGGTTCAACCGGGGCTTATGGTGGTTCAACTTATGCTGGGAATAAAGCTCTTTCAACAACTTATTATGATAATGCTGCTAGTTCAACTGCTTTATGCCGGGGAATCCGGAGGCTAGGATACTCTAACTGCCACTGTTAGTTCAAATGATGAGGCTGGGAATGATGCTTATTCAGCTTCTTATTTAATTGATGCTGGTAATTCTCCTGGAACTAATTCTGGAATTGAGGCTTGGAATATTGCTCCTTCTGCTTATGAAATTGTTGGTTAAACTGCCTTTGCTGCTTTGGCTGGAAATAGAAATAATAATAATGTTAGTGAAACTGGTGCTACTCTGCTTGTTGGGAATGATTCTTGGAATGCTTATACTAATGCTGCCCCTTCAACAGCTTATGGAAATGCTATGGCAAATGAGGCTGGAAGAAAGTTTATTCAACTGGTATTGCTTGTTTTGATGCTGCTTTTATCCTTCAATTTATGCTAGAGATGATGCTCGTTCAACTGGCTAGGAATGATCTTGGAAATTATGATGCCGGGAAAAAAGAACGCTTGTTCCACTGGTGTTGCTAGAAATGATCCTGAAACTGAAGCTGGTAATGCTGACCCTATCCTCCCTCATCCCTACTACTGCTTGGTCTGCTTGAGCTGCTGGTTAAAATGATGAGAACGGGTTCCCAACATATCATCATAATCATCATCATTTGTAAATGGTCATGTGGAAATTCCACTAAAGAGAAGAGGAGCCCTGTTTAACTTGGTTACAAAAAGGAGGTTACACATACTGGTTTTATTTTGTTACTCGATGAGGGATTATAGATTATTGCTTGCCTATGGTAGGAAGAGCGCTGATTAAGGAAGCTGCCGCAGGAAGGAATAAGAGAACAACAAAAACTACAAAAAATGGGGTCCCCTTTAATCCCTAAACCTCCAAGGAAGGGTAACACGATCCACTGGCACTCTGGCTCTAAAGGACACGCCCCGCATCCCGCCCCGCATCCCGCTCCGCATCCAGCCTTCTCCTATCGCGCATACCAGAACCAAAATTTCCCCTCCCCCGCATTATACGCTTTCAGTTCGCTTTACCCAAGCATATTCCCCATTACCTTTTCACTTTTACTCCTTCACTGCTCAATATGGAACAATTGTTTAGGACAACATCAGGCATTACTTACGATGCTTTTTTTTATTTATAGATTTGGTCACACTAAATTGATCATAAACCCCATATTACACAACCAGTAATCCACCAGACACAAGATATTTATTATGTTTATTGTCCTGATGAGTTTTATTAAGCCGGGGTTGGTACATACAAGACATCTTGATTTACCCTATTTATAAACAAATGATAAATAATTACGCCAGACGATAGAGCCGAGTTGCCGCCATATGGAGCAAAGCGAAAAAACACGAAGGGTTGTACAGTATAAGAGGCGGGGCAGGGCGGAGGCGGACGGAATAATTTATTTACTCAAGTCGGGCACTGACACTAAGTTTGGTTGGTACAGATTTATAAAAACTTAGCATTCGCGAGGCCTAATAAAATATTATTTTCTGCGGGTCCGAGCACCATTATCTAATCAGAACATTGAAAGGGTATTTTTTCTTTTTACTGAACTATACACTTTCAGGTCGTTTACCTATGATTCCCAGGTGGCGATCCAAGAGCTGGCCTCCTAGGTTACTCTACTTTTCCATTATACTCGAGCTACTCCGCTCATCCGATGGGGGGATTTGGCAACTCAACTGCTCTAAGCCAACGGTATTCCCGATGGTGGCGGGCTTACTCCCTTAGGTCTAGGCCCTTACTTCAAGATAGAGGGTCGTACTAAAAAGGTGTTCTCCTGGATAAGGAAAGTATTGAATTGGTCTTATCCTCATTATATCTAAGTATATTTCTTATTTACCTAAAGCATCTGCTGCTGTAGTTTTACCTCCATCCGAGATAGATCGAGATAGATGGATAGTTTCAGTCCCCGTCATAGTAACGGAAATACCAGTTCTATTTTGGCATATTTCTTTTCGCCAACCGAGGCATATCACTTTCGAGCGGTAGCGATAAGAGGCCTATTTTTTTCTTCTTTTCGGTAAATAAAATGAACTTCTGCAGCCTCTTTTCATTGATCACTTTCATTTCGATAAAAAATATTTAAAACTACAGAAAAACAAGATTCGGTTATTAAACAGCTACGGGCAAATAATACACCTTAGAGTAGTATTAATACAGTCACATGGATAGGAAATGCCTGAATATGGTGTACCAAAAAATCCGCGGTTCCTCATGGAATAATTATGGAAGCCTAAGAATAAACATACCCCGTTTATGACCAGTGTTCCAAGAGTGTTAGGACATCACGATGTCTAAGAGCACGATCACATAACACAAGGCCAATTGTTGTATTGAGTAGTTGGATCATAGTATCTGACCATAAAAAATAGCTGGCAGCGCCAACGAACTATGAGAACCGTGTGTGAACAGAGAGAGTATGGTACCCTAGTAAATAGCTAGGTATGGATAGGGAGGCATAGAATACATGTGGTGAGCTACAACAATAGTTAACTAGAGGGTCTGGGTCGACCAGTTATTCATAGGTAAACCTTATCCTCTTACAGCTGCTTTTCAGCATAAATTGTACTTATGCTCCTTCCTAACCATAAATTGGACTCTCTAAGCTCCTCAAATGCTGAATCAACGTAAGTAAGCATATTGTAGGTTAGGCTTCTTCTATGGCCCCTCCCAGTTATCCCCTACCTGTGATAGGTGAGGCTTGCAGACTTAGCGGACTAAATTTTCATAGGCTCTTTGTTCAAGGCATCTGTTGGACTTGGCTTGGCTGTCTAAAGATGAGAAGCCCTTCCTTTATTGGTGAAAGAAGGTTGAAGGCGGCTTTTATGCTGAGAGGTTACAGGTGAAGAGGCCAATGCCTTCTTCATTTTATTTTTTCTTTTTCTTTTTATAAACTAGGGCTTTTCAGGAATTTTATCTTGTTCCAGAATGAAATAAACCGCCTTATTCAATGTTTTTATATAATAGCAAGCATCTTTAGGAGGTCCAATACCGATCGGGCCGCAGAATTGAATTTGTTTTTACTGAGGATAGCCTTTTCAGTAAGTTTACCTATGATAGGTAGGATGCCAATTGCTTGAAAGGCTTGCTGGGATAATAACCCCGCGCGGGCTGGTGGAAAAATGAATGAATTAACGAACGAACACGTACGCGCTTACTTACGTGCTTCCTGCATAGCTAGATTGCACGCTGGCTTGATTGTCATCACGGCTGGAGGAAGGATGGAAAAAGATATTGCAGGCAGCCAGGCAGAAGGCGGGATGCCGCTGGAGAGTTTTAGTTATTGATCAATTATATACTTGGTCTGGCCTAGACACTAAGTTTGCTTGGAACAACTGAAAGCCCTCGATATCTTACTCGAATACTCAACGGAACCATAGGCACTCTACCCTCTATAGCTCCTCGAACCTCAACCTCGAACTCACTTATGCATACGGAGCAGGAGCTCCTACGTCACCTTCACATTGAGCACCTCACATAGCCAATCATATACAGACAGAAAGAAGGTAATTGCTGATAGTCGCTAGTCATAGTAAGTAACAGTTGGCATAGCTAGAATATGCAACTAGGCAGTGATTAAAGCTATTGTCGATGCAGAAAGGCTCTCCTATAAGACGGTGCATGAACGAAGCTAATAGTACCCATTAGTAAGTGCCTTTTAGTCAGCCAGGAGTAAATGCAAACTCTGCTGGTAGGATATATTCCGAGAAGATATACAATAGGATATTTTTACTCTAGGACCAGTATACTAAATATAGCACCCCAACTTGGCCCTTAACACCTCTCGCAACTATGGTCCTACACTTAAAACTCTTCACTTACTCCTAAGGAACTTTAGTCCCTTGAATGGATCCATGAATTCATTACTGACAATTACCTGCTTTGAACAGACCAGACATACACTTTGTGCAGGCAATAACAATCAGGGATGGGAAGGGAGGGAAGGTGGATGCTCGCTTATTTATAGTGTTTTTATAAACAGCCCTAAACAACGGGGCCCCTTACCTCCCTATATACTATACTAGTATCTAGATTCTTAACTTGATACAGACTTCGATTAGCAAAAAATAACATAAAAAGTGGAAATTAACTAGTGATTTAAGTTACCTATACTTATTGGATTCTGATGCTGAAGCTGGCCAGTAAGAGCGGTGGACGAATAAAAAAGATGGAGGAAGCTGAGCGAACCTGAGCGGATGCGGAAGTGGTGGGTGCATGTCCGAAAACCAATAATGGCATGATGTTTTCCGATTAATGGGAAAAGCGGTTCGTACCTCATCCCTCTCCCGTTGGTCGATTCACTTAACGTACCTCACTTTTTTCCGGATACGGATCCGTATTCTCAAATAGGGGAGCGAAGCCGCTATCCCGAGGTACAAGGGGTAGGGCCCTACGTCAACCTGTAGTAAGACCGCTACTATACTTACTTTCAATTTTATTTCCTTACGTGACTTACTACTTGATCTTCTTTTTCCTGTAGGACACCTTTATTCCTCGCCTAGGGATGGGGTAGTGAAGGCAAGGCCCTATAATGAACGGGTAATAAAACGAGGGGGATAAAAGGAAAGAACGGATATTAAATGGATAAACAAAAGCGCGAGACTCAGGAAATGCTCTAACAGGTCATAAAACATATTTTAATAAGCACTCACCCTTTCAAGGTAGCAGGGAAAAGGTCGGGTAGCTGGAGTTATTGGCTATTGTGGCCTTACTATCCTCCTTATGATCCTTATGATCTTACCTTCAGTTCCATACACGACTGCCTTTAAGTAAATATTTCAATAAACTACAAGCGAGAGCGATCCATCCAAGAAAGTGGCAGCTCTTGAGAGAGAATAGATCCAAACAGGGAGATACTTTTATTTCTTCTCTCTTCCTCCTCGACCCACCTCACGAACCATCCCACACAACCCATAGCACCCAACGTTACACAGTTCACCCTAAGAAATCCTTTCTAATAACTCCAGCAAATAAGCTATAGGTTTTGCCCATCCATTATGTTGTTTACTTAACCAAAAAAAGTTGCCCCTGTTCAGCTCATATCAATATGATATAATCTCCACCAATCCTTGGGGCTTCCTTTCATCCTTTTGAAAGCCTACATTTACATACCCCTAAAATTGCATCTCCGACATCGGATCGGAGCAAAGTTTGGAAATCAATGTTGTTGATGGTTCGATGGGAAGGCAGGCAGCTATATTAAGGAGAAAAAAGCTCTACTCATCCTATACTCATAAAACTATACTATGTTATTAATACCTCCTATACAAGCGATAGTTTCTTTATCATTGCCGAGAGCCGATCATTGCCAGTCTCATAGGGGGGTCTTGCAAGCCGGTCAGCTGATAAACAATCATTGTTAATAGACGCTGCTGGTTTATTTAGGTGTTTATGCACTCAATGCTGCTTATTTATACTCAATGTCGGTACTCGATCTGGTACTCTATGCTAGTTCTATATGCTTTTTATACAATAGGTTAATGCTTGTTGCTACTTTAGTATTATAATACTTTAATCCCAATAGGATATCCCGCTGGAGATCAGTCATAGCTGGGATGTAAGATACTGGATACTTGGATGGTACACTCGGATCGCTCCCCAGCTCGGTTGGGCTGCTGGTTGGGGTTACTCAGAGGGTGCCTTTTGAGGCACGAAGTGAGAAGGAAGTTTACTTTTGAGGGCGATTATTTAAAACAATGACTGTTTGCCCCTTGCCCTCCCTTTGGTCAAGCAAGCCTTTTGAACGTGGTCGATAAAGGGGGTGAACAGACCTTTTGGTTTATGGGCCTTTAGATATGTGCTTCTTTAAAGTATATATCTTGTCAGCCAGTATTGGAATCCTCTTGAGAAACTTCTTCGATCTTCGCCTCTTCGATCCTCAACTTTTTCAAATATGCTGCTTGACTCCGTTACGGAATCTTCTCTTCATAAACTTATAATCAATATGACCCTTATCTTTAGGAGTAGACTATTGATCACATAGGATATTGTGCACCTCAACTGTTTCTATTGGGCCTTTTTATACATTTATTTATATATATAATAACTTTTCTATTTATAGATGTCATATCGGATCGGGCTCCGCTTCGCTCCTTTACTATTTTGGACAAGAGCTAAACGCACCTCTTTTTTTATCCTATTTAGGAAGCACCCTTTAATTATGCCATGCCATATCTTAATACGATTGATTCATGAAAACAGCAAACAAACATTGACAGGGATATGCTTTTATCACACCTTGATTAATATTAGGAGGGACCCCTTACTATGAGCCTACTGAACTCTTACTCTTTTGTTACCATACAACCTACCCACACCTATAGAAGAGACCTAGACCCTATACCACTTACTTACTTAAATGAAGCGCTTAAGAGGAAGGTACAACTATGAACCTCTTAGAAGCAGAAGCAGGGCGGGATGGAAGGACTTCAAATAGAGCAGCTTGGTGGGCAGGCTTGACAAAACACGGACACGGATCGCACTGATTGATTCAAACCGAGCGGGCTAGGAAATAGACTAATAAAAGGAACCGGCGGACGGAATTGCATTACTTACGCAATTCGGGATTGATTGAGCCTAACGCGAAAAGCTGTCCACGCCTAATTACCTTATCATGCCATTGACACACTCGGCACTCACTATTCTCTATCCATCGAGTCGGCTTTCTATCTGCCTCTATCTTTTCTCTCCTCACGAGCACCCGGCCGGGATAGGATTGGTGGGATGCTATGATGGGATGGATGGATCAACACCTTTCAACCCTTGAATTGATTACTCCCCCTAGTTGATGGATGGAGCGCTGCCCGATGCTGAAGCCAGGAAAGGAAGAGGAAGAACTATCAGTAGGGGACGACATCCATAAGAAGCCTTTACCTTTTTTCCAACCCACCCAAGCAAGCACAGGCAAGAGCCGGAACAGCAATAGATTGAAATGAAATGCCTAAAAGAGGGCTTTCTTTCTAAATAAACTCCACTTTCTCAGTTGAGAAGGTTTTGAAAACTCCATGCGACGCAACCTAGTGGCTGCTCCCAAACGGGTAGTCCGTCGATGGATCACTATTGATCACTAAATCTATCCAGCGGCATCCCGCTTGCCATTTATTCCTTGCCTCACGTGTTAGAAACACTCTAAAGCGTATGGCGGGTGGAGGAGATCGATAAACAACATGATGCTTTCTTTCTCTTTCATTGATCACGTGTTATGCATTACACACCTCATGCAGATCTAGTTTTCAACTTAAATTATTCCTATTTCAGCCAAGATCTAAAGTGGTGGGTTCACTTGGGCCAAGGCTTGCTGATTGATCGCTAGGTGCCTCACACACTCGTATCGCGAAGGATGCTCTGAGAACAAAAAGGCAGACGGGGGAAATGAAATAAAGAACTCTACTAGGGATCCCTTATCTAAGAACAAGGAGAACATGGATGTCGGGCGGGAATCTTCAAGAAAGTGTTCGTGTCGTAACCGTTGATGGAATTGAACTTGTAAAAGCATTCCCATAAATCAAAGTTTCAGAAGCATTAGTGAAGTCATTGGGCCGGCAGGGCACACGAGGGATCCTCACTCAGCACCACGGATAGCCATTCAAGGAAAAGGGCGGCATTGTGCTGGGGGTATCCCAGAGCGTACAACTGCTTGGTCTTGAGCGGGCGCTAGGGTTAGGACAGGTTTTTAGCGAGCCATTCCGTAATCAATATCATAATGATCCTGCAAGAGGTCTCTCCGAGAAAGATCAAGAGACTGTTGAGACTGCTTGAGTGAATTCTTTAATTGAACCAAGAGTGGGGGGGGGGAATTATTCAATTCATTTTAGATCCTGAAACAGAGCACAGCTTAACAGTGTTGTATCTATTGAAACGGATTCTGGAGAGTTCAGGATCAGCGAGAACTCCCAACTTTTGTCCTTTGCCTTTAGAGCTTCAAGGAGCTGCGGAATGTTGTATTTACCCGGTCACGAGCCCGGCTCTGTTCGGAAAGGATTTCAGCAATAGATGTGTTCCAACAAAAAGGATCTTGGTCACTTTTGGTCACACAATGGAAAAAAGTCTTCCAGCTTTTATAGAACGAAACGTGACATTGAGTTCCTTCGAACTCAGGAAAGGTTTATCAAATTTTCCTTGCCGAGGTATTCTTTGAAGCATAATAATGAAAGACTCCAATGTGGTAATGTAGCCCGCCCGCTCCATGTGGTGAAATCCCTATAGGAATCTTTTTACAAACGAAGAGTTTTTGAAGGCGCTCGGGGGTAACAGGACGGGCAACATGTTTACGGCGATCTTTCTCTGCATGGGACAAAGTGATAAGAATGTTTTTCTTTAGACGAAAACTAGTTTCAAAAGAGCCGGAATCGTGATTCTAAATGGCATAAACGTTATTGTACATGGAAAATGGGCAGTAGAAAGGTAAAGAGAAGGAATCTAAAGTGGATGGTAGAAAAGGTTGTGTGTTATTCAGATATGTGTTGGATAGCATGAGGCGTTGTAGCATGTGTAGTTATATGTTGCGTAATCTCATGTTTGATCTCACTTTCCGTGTCGTGTGGGCCTATTCTCTAAGGATTGAACTAGGTTACAATTTTGGGCGATTATAGAGACTATTTCCCATCAAATAAGAATTAAAGCTTGAGGGGCGGCTCTACTCATTCATTTGGCGCCAATAGGCTTAACTGGATAGAGATTCTGAATAAAGCAGTAGAGGCGAACGTGTGGGAAATCATCTTGCGGCTTCCAACTAACTCCTTCTATTCATTCTATTGTTATCGTCCAACAAGCGGATCAGAAATATACTCGGCTTGCTTTCGTACACCGGCTGCGCTGGCTAGAGATAGGAAGAAATAAAAGATAGTTGGCGAAAAGCGGAAAACTCTGGCTATTTCATTATAAGCTCATATTTAGAGAATGTGGTCATAACTTAATGTTGTAGTTCTTAGTAGAGCCCATTGTGTCATGGTGGAATACACTCTCCCAGTAGGTTCAATTAAACTTTTCACATTCGGTTTTAGTAGGTAGGTATCTCGCTTCACAAGTTACCCATTTATATATAGAGGGGTTCTTACCCATCTAATGTATCCAATCTCTTCCATGGTGGGCCATTTCAGAGATTAGTGCACTCGGCATTGGTACTCCTATTGGCACTTAAACCATTTGAATGTGCCCGGGATCGATCTAACCCTAAACCCCATGACTAGGACTTCTCTAAACCTCCTTTTATTGCCCTTATAACCCGTTGTTCTGAACCGCTATAAAACCATTTCTCCTTTGGTCGGGGGGGAAAGATAGCTCCATCACGCTCACTAGTGCACCCTTAGCCATCTTTCTTCCATTGAATTTCCCCCTCAGAGCGAGTGCCGCCACCACCCTTTAGTCACGCATTTCCAAGAGCCATAGGAGCTTCTATCGGATTACAGGTCTAACGCCTACATATCCCCATCTCCATCAAATCTTCTGGAACTAGAACTGGAAAATGTAAAAGCGAAGAGGTTGGGGACTCGGAAGCATTATTTCATTATTGCTACTGAGCATCACAACTACGCCTATCGAGACTTTCCCTATCGAGGCTTAAGGGACAGGGGGATATCTGTTGTATTTTAATACTTACATTATTCGGGTCAAGCAGTTGTTATTGAGCCAATCCTGGAATCGTGGGAGGAAAGGGCATGGGAGTTAGACCGAACGCAAGCAAGTGGGACGGATAAATTATTCAATAGTATAAGAGTGGTCATAGGTGAGCCCACCCCGGGCAAATACCCTTCTCGTTATATTGTTCCTGGTAAAGCTCCCGTACCCGCATATTCCTTACTCCCATCCTCCCCATCGAATTCCAGTAAGGAGGGGGTTACTTACTATCAATTGAATAAGTGCGTATCCAAGATAATGAGGTGTAGCGCCCCCGAATACCGGGGTGAAAACAGCAATAGAACAAGGTGGGAAAGATTAAGATATACCAAAAGGGTAGGATTGTGATTAAGCATATGGGTAAGACTGACAAGGGCAATTCAATGGCTTTATGGGAGAATCGGTATACTTGGTACGTAGGCAGGCCCAGCGGTATCCAATCAATTTAGTAAATATGGCGGGCGGAACAAAGGAACCCTCGAATCCATTGCATTCTCCACGCACCCATCATTTGTTAGCAGCGACCTTACCACGCATCATTACCACCAGCCATCTAACTCGAATCTGTGGTAAGCAGTACCCTTTGCAACTAGAGGATAAATCCTATTCTTGGCCATCAACAACTCAAGAACCATAGGTGCACCAACCGGGGCGGGGATTGGAGATACAATTCTTGGAGTGCAGTGACCATACCCGAGATAGATCTGAACCAAGGTTGCTCGCGGATAATAGGTGCAACGGGGATCCTGGGAATAACGAGAGGGTGCGTTGGAAGGCTGACTAAGCTCCTTTCTCTAACGATTTACAGAATCGACCGGTGAAATTAAAGTGCCTACACCCTATCCCATCTGGAGAATGAGATGATTTACCGATAGCTAGAATCTCCAATCGGAAGGAGTAGGGTCGTTCCCCTGCATTCCCTACCCTACCTCTAGTAGGCTGGCTTGAGATAGGGCCGAAGTACTGGGCAAAATGGTAAAGGAATGGCTATGAAAAAGCTGGGTCACCGGCACCAAACGGAATATGTTTACCACCTCCAACCTTCCTGCTTACACTAATTCTTCTGGTCCATATCATTAATCCGCCTGGTCTCGAAGTCGCATGTCGGGGAGCTTCTTTCAATTGACCTTGGTATTCTTGGTATTCCGGTTATGGCGCTACACCTGATACTAAAGCTATGGTGGTTTACACCATACTTTTGCCTAGCCTTCAACTCAGAGAGCGAGGGAATGATGTTCAGCATTTGCTCCGCATACCCGATCATTTATCATCTATCCGTCTATAGATCCAGTGAGCATTGAAGGAATAATGGGTGCAATAGATAGATCTGCTCCGGTACTGCCCACATGGAGAAGTTATTAGATAGTATGATGCTTCTGGACTTTCCTATCCTTCCCACCTCGTAGTTAGATTGGTCATCCAATAAAGCACGATCTACCCAATTGATGTAGTGTAGTTACACCCGGTACACCTTACGATAGCTATTATTATCCCACCCTTGCATGCTCCCAACTTCCAACTCGTGCTGAGGCTAGTGCACCCACCAGGAAAAATGGATAGGTTTGTCTTCAACTGTTTCAAAGCAATAGCGATTAGAAGTCTGAAGATACTATACCATAGTCCAACCCGAAGCGGGATTATTGACCGAGCCAAAAGGAGAGTATTTGCCAGTTTCACTATTGTTTTCCTCCTTCTCACCATCCCATCATTCCCACCTTACTATGGCTTAAAACTCAGATGTTTCACCGGCACTATAAGCTTTTTATCCCCGTTCTTAAATTTATCTGTGTATTTGAATGATATAATTATTGGTTTGATTATCCCAGCCAGGAGCTCCTTCGATAAATGGTTCCCAATTGCTTGCTCACTGACATTTGTATTCTGTTCCCAATCCCACTAAGCCGTCTTGGGTACTTCCTCTATTGGCCATATCTTTGCCAACCATCATCATTTCAATTTCTTTTTATTTCCTACTAGCACTCCCAGGAGCTTTATCCCGCGCAGCAGAGAAATCTAACTCAGTTGGTCCAGGGAAAAATGACTCTATAGTCGCGAGACAGAGTTAGGTACTCCAATCCGTCTATAGCTAACTTAGGGACCTTGGTTCAAGCATACTCTACTTTCATTCAACGCTTTACTCGTCCTTCTCCTCAGTATCATGTTCTTCAATCAACCGACCCTACTCTGAAACACCGATTTGAATACTCTTGGAAGGACCGTCACCCTAATTAGCGGGATTTCGTACGCACTCTGGAGCCTGGCCTTCACTTTTCTTTCTCGGAGTTATCGGGGAGCATAAGGAATCTGTTTATTTGCAGGGGCCCAGAGTCAAGTAATTAACACTGGCCATTCTTTTGAAAATAAATAGGTATTTTATGATAATCCACTTGTTCGGGCGGGTAACGAAACCTTACTAACTTGGACTGGGGGAGTAGGCTAACCCAGCAGGCAGGGACCAAGGGAAGGAAATATTGCTACTTCATCTGATGAATAAGCCAACCCCTTAGGTTTCCATACGAATCAAGCCAACAATCCCTATTCATTTACAAACATTCTGATCTAGGCCGATTCTCCTTATCATAAATGCATGTCTGTTGGCCCGTCCCCTCCCCCGCCGATAACATCCAATTGCATGCAAGAATAACCCCATTCTGAGTATAGGGCAAGCGATTCAGCTTCAATAAGCAGAAAGCAGCAGGGTCAGCAGTTGAGTTTCGATAAGCGGATCTCGAGTGCAAACCAAAAGAACTTATTTAGAATGAACGGAATCAATCCGGCTTTGTGATAGCGAACTAAACCGGTCAAATGCTCGGGTTAAATCTCGTTCGTAAAGAATGCTGCTCCTCGCTTTCTCTGGTGCAATATTATTACTATATGCTAGGCTTCAGTTATATACGAAAATAGGCCCAGCTTTCCGATGCAAAAAGGCCCGGGGCTTTATTGTGTATACGAAATGATTCCGCTGCTGCAATTAAATAATTGGGATTCTAATGCTCTAGAAAGAAGGGTTGCTCTTACTCACCCGGCGCTGTCACTGCACTTCGTTTCCGCCTGACTCTCCCATGAACTGCATCCTGTTCCCACGAAACGGCTCACTCACTCTGCCTGCCTCAACCCCGGAACCAATTGTATGAGCCAATTGTATGAAATAATGGGTTGAACGATTGGAATAACATTATATTAGTTGCGGACGTTCACCGAAAGCCCAAAGTTATACCTACCTGCCTGAGAGATTCGATCTTGATACCCCAATCTCTTTATTTCCACCCGTAGCTTTATTGCTACTACTCAGATCTATTCTTCGTGGCACCCCTGACGACAATGAACTTTAAGGCGGGCTTGCCGCTGGCTAATTTGATGGCGGGCGGTAGAGAAGGAAGGGGCTAACACGTGATAAACTCATCAGATTGCCTTTTTCGCTCCCTGGAAACGCTTTTTTTAGACCTTTGACAAGAAATGTTCCAACTTCATCATGAAAGTTATGTTTTAGATATCTAAGATTGGCATTTCACGACGTCTCACACGGATAGGCGGGACGGTATGGCTTGATTGGATTGTGGGGGATGGCTGCTTGGATCGAATGATTGTATATTTATTGCTTTAGTATGTTCTATCTTATGCCTGCTTTAGCCTAGAGCTTACAGTCCGCCCAGTCCGCGTAAGGCACCCGCTCAGTTCGCCAAGTTCACACCAGACGACAGAAGAGGATGAAAAGTCCCCTTTTTATAAACCTTACCCGATAGAAGTCCCCTTTCACCACATGCCGAAAGAATAGGGGATGTCCCCCATGGTTCCATACCCGAGATAGGAGGATAAGGCACCCGGGTTACGCCATACCCGAAAGAGAAGGTATAGTGCTGTTACTACCCACTAAACTAAGACCTGCCTGAAGCAAGGCACGTGTTTAATGGAAAACTTGGCACGAACACATCCTGGGCACGGTGGGATCGTGAACAGGTGGTAACGTACAACTGGCTTGGGGGCTATTGGAGACCCTATGTATGTGACTGACTCGGCCCCGTACCCGTCCGTGGGAGCCTCTATATAAGACAGTTGATGCCCCCAAAATTAAGTATTGATCAATCAATCACAATCCGGCAAGCTCCACCTCCCTGTCACTACCTGAGAAGCACTAAGTGTCTGTCTGTTGCATGATCCTATCCTCGAAAGGTGGAATCATAAGTAAGGTTGTGCATCGGTTCCCAAACGGACCAGAAGCCATCGAATGCACCAACTCTTGTATCGCCAGCATGTGAATAGCAATCTGACCTGTCTCGAGTGGATTGAAAACAGAAACTATTTGCTCTCGGCATCTACGTCGATGATGTTCTCCCGTGCATTATCTATGCGCTTATTTTTCCCCTGCGGGCGGCAGCTGACAGTCTCCCCCGGTATCGGCCGCTTCATTCTCTCCCGTGTCTCAGCTATGCATGGCGTGTATGTTGGGTGTCCCCTTGCTGGTGCCGTAGCATCTTCCTTCTCGTGCCATAGCTTCTTGCCGTGCGGTGCCATCCCGTACCGGTGGATGTGGCATGTGTTGTGATGTTGCCTGTTGCCAGTGGGATCACCTCTATCGTAAGATGGGGAAGTTGTTGGTGGAAAGCCTATCCCGTAAGATGTTTCATTTTATCAGCTTGCATTATAACAGACTAATTAGCTTTATTACTTGATACAATCTCATGTACCCATCGAGGGCTAATCTATCGTACCCAATATGATCCAATCTATCGTCCCGATGCAAGGGTCTAATCTAAGCCCCCGGGTTATCCACCCTCGATCCTACCTACTAACTTACCGCTACAGAACACAGGGTGGGTTCCTACCTCAATGGTATGGAAGGAATAAATTAGTGACTATATGTTATTTACGACGCACCTGTTTTAGTACGCCAAACACATTGTGCTTTCAGGTAGTGCCAGTCAAGGAAGGATGGAAGAAAGGTAGGTGTGATTGAGATCGAGCTAAAAGCAAGAACCGGAAACCAGATAATGGAAACCAGATAGAAATAAATGCGAGTGGATAGTATCGGAAAAGAAATGCGAGCTCGAGCAAGATCAATCAATCGAGCGTCAAACTGCCTGCTTTCTATCCTCACTTCATCAAGTGGGTCAATGAGACCCCTTAAGCAAGTAAGAAAGACTATATGTCGAGTTCATTCTGAGTGCAAGACGAATATTCCCGCACCAGCAGGCATGCAGGCAGCCCCTTATATATGCTATGCTTGGGTGCCTAGCTATCAAGTCAAGAGAGGGAGCCTTTTATATATTCTATTCTATATGATTGGCAAGTGTACCAGTCCCACGCAATTGGTCGGTCCCGACCGACAGATCAGAGAATTACTGTTCCAACTAGCTTGAGGTCTCAGAACAGAACCCGTAGACTTAGAGTTTTAGCCCAGCCTATCCATCTTCGGGAAGGAAGGACAGATATACCCTTACCCTTACACTACTACAAGCTTTAATGCTTTACAGAACAACCCTTCCCTTGACCTTTAGAAGGGACATTCTTGAAGCTCGGAAAAACTGAGTATGCTATAGCCATCGCTATAGAATCGCTATTGCCAACGCCAATAACCATCAACGTCGAACTTAGATATGCATCGTGGAAACCTCATCTCACTCACATCATTGCGTAACCTAATAGGTAACTGCCTCCATCGGTAAGCGAACCTC